>JACCIC010000189.1:835000-847500 GCA_018907035.1 Sycobia sp. Sy_11
TGCGGCGTGCGCGTGTGTGTGTGTGTGTGTGAGTGTGGGTGTGGGTGTGTGTGTGTGTTTAAAACTACCCGAACAAGGTTGCGATCCGGCAAGTTGGAGCTGCGAACGCGCGCGCGGGGGCACCAGTCGATTTAGCCAAAGAAACTGGTTTCCGCGGACGCGCGCTTAATAAAATACAAACGAGCCGCTACTATATTTGTTATACCTGCGTAGTTCCAAAAAAAAAAAAAAAAAAAAAAAAAAATCAGAAACAAAAAAACCAACTATGTATATGGAAATGCGCTGGTGCAAATCGTTGCTTTGTTCGAGAGACATAGGCGGATCGAGCGTGAGGGGAGGGGGGAGGGAGAGAGATCCGATTCGAGGGAAAGAAAATCTTACCCGGGACAGATGCGCGCCCGACGCGGATTCTACTGCCTGGCTCAATGATACGACGGAGCGGGCCGCCCGCGAGCGCGACTAATTAAACGCGTCCCGGCGCGTTTTATAACGAAGTCCGTGTATCGCGCTTTAAATACATATGCGCTTTCAATAGAAACTGTACGGGGAAAAGCTCGCGCGCGTTACCTCGCCATATCCTTGATTTTTATCGCTCCTCTCTCTCTCTCTCTCTCTCTTGATCTGCGATCACACTGTACGGAGGCGCGATCATACATTTACCGTCTCTATACTTGTCCAACATCGGCTTATTTCGCGTGTGGCATATATAAATACACGCGCCGTCTAATTAGTGTTTACATAAATACACATACACACACACACACGTATATATATATATATATATATATCGTTTCAGGGCAATTCACTCTCTATATTTACCTGCCTCGAGTCGCTGATTCTCTATCACTGATGCCATACTCGCGGATCGACAGATAATTTTCTACGCGGTCACGATTGATACGAATGTATTGTAAACTTCCAGAGTTTACGGCGATGGTTACAGCAGCGATTCGAATTAACGTTCGTTAAACATAGTTTTAAAGATAACATTCGATCATAACCTTTAATTGTATCGCGGGAAATTCGAAATTCTTTTTATAGGATCGAGCATAATTACGTATAGAAATTATGAATATGTGTTACAGGTAAATTACATTCTCATTAAAGTTATTCTATTTGAATAATAATTTCAAATTTATCCTCAAACACGATCGGGATATTCTAATTGCTTCTATAATGTATAATGATTTCAAACGATTTTAACAGATTATAAAACGATTTTTACCGATTTCGACACGATTTGAAACAAATTTGAATTTTGCTTTATGCCTGTACGAAGCGAATTAGCCTCATTTTCACCACGCGCGATTGAAAATAATATTTCGTACGATACTTTCCCAGGACTATCGCGAGAATTTCAAATGTTTCTAACGATCGGTAACGATGACTCTCTTTAAACGACTTTGCGACGATTTAATTCATTCTAATCGAGTTTATGCTTCCTTTATCGAAACGAGTATAACCGCCCCGATTCGCATAGTAACCGTACCGATATTGGAATCATTCTTGCACGAAAATTTGAAGAACTTTGAAATAATTATTAAGCGACACGGATTAGTCCTCATTATACGCCGAAACATACGTCGAAAATATCATGCGCTTCGGTATACCAGTGTATATATGAAAGATTTCTCCTTTACGTTCGTGTAATACAGGGGAAAAAATCGCGTCGAGGCTCATATCACCCGTCCCATGCGAATAAATGATCAAAATACGGCATTGTGCGTTTTCTCACCGACCCGCTTACCGTTATATTAAAGAAATCTTCGACTGTTTTTTTTCCTTCTTCTTTATTTTCTGTTTGTTTCTTTTTTGGATTTCGGATAAATATATATAAATATTATATACACGAAAGCTCTTTTCGACCAAAGAAACGAGATAAAAAGAGCGCGCGCTGAAGTCATCCTCGGAAAGCGTCCCGATTTCCGAAACAAAAAAAAAAAAAAAACTGCAGCATCCCGATGGAAATGGCAGAAGCGCGCGCGCTCCCGTTCGCGAACCCGCGGTCGGTATCGCAGCCGAGATCGGGCTCGTCGGCTGAATATGGGAATTAGTCGCGCGCGCCCCAGTTCGTATATTACGTATAAATATACCTGCCGCGCGGCGCTTCTTAATCCAATTCGCGCATTCATACATGACCGGCGGGGGTGGGGGGGGGGACCACCACTTCCTGTCCATTCGCGAGAATACTGCCTCCGTCTCGCTGGCATCGAGCGCGCGCGTGGATGCGTATATATACGAATATATACGTATATATACATACATACATACATACATACATATGTATATATATATATATATATATATATATATATATATATATGTATGTATATACAGGTACGCGTCCCCCGTGTCCCATCAGCTGTATTACATATCCGCTTAGAGACAGGCCGCGCACGAGAAGAGAAGATAGAGAGAAAAGATCGCGAGAGAGCGGCGGGGACGATGAGGGGGAGGGGGGCCGGGAGGAGGAGAAACGCATCCGGCTCTCAAAAAGGCCAGGCCGTTTCAGGGACCGGGTCGAGCCTGCACAATCAGCGCCTTCCTTCCTCCTCGCTCGCGCGCGGATGGTGCACCTTACGACCGGGATATTGTAATTTTTTTCTTCTCTCCGACGCCCCTCCGCCCCCCTCGTCTCCTGCGGCGGGGGCTTATACACGCGCGCGGTTAGATCGCGGGGAGGTCGGACCCGCTCTATTCCCGCTAATGCAGGTTTAGCTGACTGCCGCGTGCGTGTATATATATATATATATATATATATATATATATATATATATATATGTACATTTATGCGCGCGTTCGTATGAAGTCCGCGAGCCCACCGAGGTAATGCTGGAAAACGCAGGTTTACGAGCTACCAAGCTTTCCGGCTTCTCGCCTTATGGACGTAGAAATAAATGCATAACGATCTAATTTACAAACGCATGCACATATACGTCACTTATATAGGTATGTATATATATACAAGCTAACTCGTAAAGATTCATTTTTATGGTGAAAATACAGTTAAAGTAGTAGGTGGTTTTTCCGTTTTTTTGTTTTGCAAATTAATTTGACGCAGGCATATATTATTACACATTATGCTTGATCCTTGAAACAATTTGTGTTTGAAATGCAAAATTTTCGAGAAGTTATGCCCATTATTAAAGTGCTTATATCAGAATTAAAATAATATCACGTTTGTAACTATTGAATATATGGTATTTACGAACGTAAATATAATGTTTTATCTTCTTCTTTTTCTTCGGTGCTTAGACTAGACTCTTGAAACTTATGTCTTCTGCTGATTTTCTATCATTAATGCAGTCATAATAATAATAATAATATAAGAATAATAATAATAATATCAGAACAGCTTATTACATTATATATTAAAACATCAAATTTACGGCCAGCAAACACGTCGCTCAGCGGGGCGAGTAAAAAAATTAAGTTCTCTATAACAGGAAGGCTCCTTTTTTCGGCCCTCCTTCCGATGAAAGGGCGAGATTTTGTTGTTGTTTTTTTTTTACCCTCGTTTCATTGTAGAATTTCAAACCGCTGACTATCCGCCGAAAGTACGTTTTTGAAGAGCAGCTCAACCTGTTTCTCTGGTGTATATATATATATGTATATACACGAAAGATCTCGTTCGCGCCTCACACTTACATTTCGTGCAGCTCGAATGAAGTTCAACCGCCATTCTTCGCGGAAGAATAATCTTTTCCCTTTCAATTTTAAATACATTCTGTCGCGTTAAAGCGATCAGAAATTACAATGTGTACAATGTGTTTGCGTATTTAATTTAATACAGATCGCCGCGACTTTTGCTCAATTTTCTCGCTGACGCGTACGTTTCTTCGTGCAACGAGCGGATAAGGGATTATACGATGATTCAGAAGCATTACAAACGTTCGCGTAACGGTCGAGTCAACTCATCGTTCTTAAAGTAGAACAATTACATGTAAAATAGAACAATTACAATTACATTGCATGTACACGTAATACAGTTTTATAAAATATCATAATTAGAAATGATTAATTTTTTTCTCGATAAATAATAAATTTTATCTTTCAAAATCATAATTATTAGCTCAATCATTTAACAATTGTAAATACAAGAGTGATGAATTTTTAGAAGCTGACGTAGATAGCAAAATTTAATGTATGAACGTCGGTGTAGTTCACGAAATGCGAATATGATATACCTGGGTCGAAAGAGCATTGCTTAGATTTATTCCGTTCTTTCGATTGTTAAAATGAGCATATTTTAAAAGTCGATATTTGAAGTGAATGCACGAGAGATCGGGGGAGAGTCGTGAAATTATATATTCCTATTTTAAGAAATCGAAGTAATTGCAGTCCAGTAATTTAGATAAGATTTATCAATCTGTACATTGATCATCATAAGTAAAAAACTTATACACAATATTTAGTTCTGTTTAATTTTTATTTTTAATTTTATTTCAACTTTAATTCAGTCCCCGAAGCGGTTCAAAATGTCAGACGTCGTTGTATACGCAGAAGTACGGTGAATTTGATGGTGGGATTAGTAAAATTGTCTTTTAATAATGGTAATATATTCATTGATATTTTCTTCTTCACTTTATTATTTATTAGTAATACTATTTATGTTTCAGATTCTATGGGGGAGGGGGTGATTGTAAGACCGATAAAAATGTTTGTTATAGTTTAGCTCATAACAGTCGACATAAGTATAATCTTAATCCTATTTTAGAAATAATATTATAATTTGTTGTCGTTATTGTTAAATTGTATTTATTAATATGTATTTTTGATCAAGTTGAATTAATTTATACAGGGTGAGTTTACAGTCACCAGGTAACTAATCACTTCCACGTTGGCTATGTGTATCAAATGTGATGAAAAAAATGAATACTGTGACTTTCTTTTATTACAATGGAGCTTCTTTATATCGATAGTTAATTGAAATTTTACACTTAATTGCTTTTTTACAATTCCTTGGCTTAATATGCAGTAATCGAACATTTCACAAACTTCTACACTTTGAATACGTGATTAAATGTATGATTATACTATGGTTGCGATTATACTTAGGTAATGTTTATGCATTTTTCTACAACATAGTACAAATTCTAAAAAGATCAATCAATTTATAATATTATATATTGTTGTATTAATGAAAAAGATGTTAATGGATCTGATAAAGAATTTTAGTAACCGTTCTTGGGTGACGATAGTCCCTTCACTACAGATAAGGCGTTGCCTATTTTACATTTCTGCTCGCAATCAAGTTAGCTCGCTAATATCTATAAGTAAGCCATGAATTCTAGCTTGCAAGAGTCGATTCAATAGAGATATTTCTTTAGCCTGTATTTATAAAATTCTATTAGACTTGTGTGGATAACACACTTTATGAGTTTTATAAGTATTGCTTACTTGCTGATATCGTTCTTAGAGATTTTATAAGCCTATTCAATTGCTACTGGAGGCACCCGAGATAATAATTTAACCAATTCTTCAATAGTTTAATAATATCTAAGTAAAATTACTCTATATATAAAAATCTATAGTACTATAAATAATTTATCGGAATTTTCCAATCGTCACTTCCGTATAAATAACTACTTTAAAGCAGCGTCTACTTGAAAAAGCTGATATTTCGCCAAACTTTTCATACAATATATATATACATGCATATTAAATACGGCTTCTACGGGGAAAATTGTAGTTTCGAATTCGAGTGGTAGAAAAAAAATGTCCAACTGTCTCGAGACTACGTTTACGGAGAGTATCATGTTCGGACGATAGAATATGTTTCGGGACCATTGATATTTTTGTATTGGGGAGGTAGAATACGATATCCAGGTATCCAGGGACGACTTCTATTGGGAGTTTGGGTGTTCCAATGATAGAATACGAATCCCTTCAAGTCGTCCCGTCATACCTAGACATCGTCTTCTACCGTCCGAACACGCAACTCCCCCTAGAAATTATTCGGAGGTACCTGGAAATTGTATTCTACCGTTCAAATACCAAAATGCCCGTAGAAGTCGTTCCGACATACCTATACATTGTTTCGCGCCAATTAAACACGATAATCCACGTAGAAAAATTTGAGCATAGTATTCTAACGTCCGAACACGAAACTCCCAGCAGAAATCGTCCTGAGGCACCGGGATACCATATTCAACCGTTCGTACACGCCAATGCAATATTTCTCCATAGAAGACATATTTAAAATGTATATATATATATATATATTTCATATATTTGTACGTTTTTTAATTAGATATCATGAATATTTTAGTAGTGGTGCTAACTGAAATTCAAGCAAAATGTAGTCTGCGAATAGCATATTTTTTAAGCGGACACCAGATATTGCCTTTCTATTCAGAAGTAACGACATATATATATATATATATATATATATATATATATATATATATATATATAGAACTAAAAAAACATAGCCTAGGTCCTTTCTGAAGTTCATATGACGTATAAACAAAGAGCATAAATTGTCGTCACAAATTATTTCTAGTATGATTTGGCATACACAACCATTTTATAAGAGAAGATGAAGATAGAGACAGAGATTTTCCTACATAAGAGAAAATAAAATTTACAAAAATCAAAAGATATCCATAAGGTGTGAGAGTAGTGTCAGATTAACCTGAAGAACAAAAAAGGTAATACCGACTAACGTCACACCTTCTTTAGGATGCGAATCCCAAAGTTGGATATGAACATTCGTTTGAGCTGGCCTGGTATTAATAATTTAAACAGACCACTTCGAGTTGATATTTATCATTCAAGACGCCACCTACTAGCTACTACTACTACTACTAAGATCGTTAATTTACTTTATTCCTGAAAGTAAAATGATTTTCAATAAAAAACATAGCCAATGTCCTTCCGAAGATAATACAGAATCTATATGTTGAATTTCAGAGTCATTGGTTCAGAAAATTTTTTTGTTTATCGTGTAGAAACGAAAACACGTTTTTTCTTTATAAATTACTAGGGTACAACATCGAGATCAACAACTTACAAGAGTGGTCTATTCGTTTATAAATTAGTTATAAATTCATGTGGAAGTGATTATGGTTACCCGGTCATTATAGACTTCCCTTGTAAGTGTGGTTTAAAACATAAATTCAAAACCAATATCTCAGAGAATCAACGGAGTCATCCAAATAATTTATCAAATTTTGACAGCCAGGATTTTTATAGGAGTTCTGGATGCGAAATTTGAATGATAATGCTTAAAATACTTTCAGATATCAAATACGTGCCCGAGTTTTCTGAAAACCGTACTGAGGCTGCTTCTCATTTGATAGCCTTTGATGGAGTTTTCGGACAAGTTTGGCTCGAAAAGTAAGTAGCTCCAGAAAAACGTTCAGAATATTAAACGAGCCACCTAAACGAGTCCCAACGTAAATATTAAAAAATAATGCTGAATATATATGTACATGTATTTTAAAACGTAAATTTAAAAAATAGAGCTTTCATTCATAAAAAGTAACTTCAGCCTCATGGATTAGTTATTTAGAAAAACCTCTTCGATTCCTATAAAAATCGGTCTCTTTCGTGTTCCTGAAACGACTCACAGTTTTTGAACTATTGTAATCTGCTAAGTTAAAATGGGATGCTCTGTAGATTTATAAATTTTAATCAATGTAAAAAATGCTTGCGATCATAATTAAACAAATTAAATTCTTAAATTGCAATCTAAACCGAATAAATATCTAAACACTGAAGTCGAGAAAAACTCAAGACTTACAATTAAACGTGATCTTGTAACGGGGCGATTGATCCTTGCATCTACCTTTGTTGTACTCGATCGTACGTTTCGTTATCGGGTTTTCCATGTCCCTGTAGCGCGGGTCGATCCCGAAGAATCCGGGCACAGGATTTAATAACTTTTTACGAATATTGTATAATAAATAAATATAATAAACGATTGATATTATATAGAAGATAGAACAAGGTATGAATTAACTATAGGAAAATTACTATTTGTTATTTACTAATTTACATACATTTATGTCTATCATTAAAAAAGGTGTCATGAATAAATACGTCGACGGCCCAGACTATTAAACACATCTATATACATACAACAAAAGAAAATAAACTGCGTGGAAGATGCTCTCGATGCTCGCAAAAGATCAGAGCGACGGATATCCCGTCGCAATCTGCCAATAGTCCTTAGGAGAATGCCGGCATGTGTAAATTCACCGTCGTAACGCCTCGCAACACGATAGAGGATTTGACAATCACTGTTCGCAATTAAACAATTTCTAGACGTCAACGGTAAAGAACGACTGTTTAGCGAATTAAAATACTTTCTAAACGATGACAGTACACGTGTACATCGCATTCAGCCATACATCATGCCTGGAATCCATAATGGGGCCTCGGTCCATCGAGAACCTATGACGTCAGTGTACAATCGTGTATATAATTACACGTACGGTGAACGATTATGTATAAAGAGCAGTTAAATGTTGTGTTCTTTCGCCCAGCGCGAAGATCAAATACGACAATGGGGAACCGACCGATAAGTTCAACGACTCGAGCGTCGGGGAGCACGTTCGCAGTGCCAACAGATTGTACAATATATAATACAATACGTTTGCCCCTTTGCCGGTACGTGGTAGACGAGTCGGATTAGAGCCAACTCCGTCGAGCCGTACAGTGGAGCTTCGAAATGTATTTGAAGCCTCGTAGAAATCTCAAGAGAGGAGTTGCGGCGAGAGGGGGGGGGGCGATTCTCTTGGCTCGCCCAGCCCCGCGCGAGCCTCTATAATTTCGCGCGCTGGGTGGCGGTCAACCGCCGCTCGTCGAAGGCCGCGAGGAGAAGGGAAGAGCGGCGGTCAACCCTTTCGAGCCCGCGGAACGCGGAAAATTTCGCCGCCGCTGCCCAGCGTGCCGCTACTTTCGCCTCCGTTCCGCGGTCCTGGATCGTACGCGAAAGATACACCGATACCAGTGACCGGGCGCGAGCTTCCCTCGCGGGAGATTTCGTCCGTAAAGGCGCGATAGGTGGTAGGTCTACGCGATTAACGCGGTCTCGAAGAAATCGCGCCCGCTTGTCGTACGGCAAATATGCCGACGACTATGGTTTAGGGAGAACGTAGATCAGCAATTGCTTCAATTTTGTTCACTGGAACAAAAGATACGTTTACATGTCAAACATGAGGATTTTAATGAAAATTCGCCCATACCGCCCTATTTCAATGCGTCTAAATTTTTATTACTTATTTTGTTAATTCCATCAAATAATCTATAAGATGATCTTTTTTATACGATTTTCCATACGAATGAACTTTATAGTGTTTGAAATAACTTATTAGTAATTTAAATCTAAACGTCTTTCAAAAAATCGTGTATTAAATAGTAGAAATCAAGAAAAAATACGAGCAACGTGCTCCTTTTTTCCTGTATTAACATATTTGACGATGCGTTCACGATCTATGCATTTGAATCGATTCGTAGGAGCGACGTTAATTCACAGCATCAAATAATTCTATTTGATATACATCCTATTGAAATTGAAGCGCGCATACAACTTTTGAATTGCAATAGAAAAAAAATTGAAATATTTTTAAAATATTATACGTAAAACATATCTTTTCTATAATACGTAGGTATTATTAGCCGGTATTATAATTTTAGAGATTTAAATCCAAGAAAGTAGATAGAAAAAAGAATTATAAATAAATATAAATGTGTGAACATGAATAAATAATTAAATAAAAGAATTTTTTTATAAACCTTTTTTTAAATGTTCAAATTACAATTTCTCTGTCTATACTAAACAAAATATCAATTTGACTAATCGAAAACCATTTTTTTACGATATAATGTACATTTTTCATCTATAATAATTATTATTTTTAATTATTAATTTTTGAGCATCTTTAAGATTAACAGCAATAATTAATAATGTACAATTATAGTTGGAAAATACTTTCTATTGCCAATAATATTTAAAAACATGTATTTTAGAAATTTTTTTATATTAATAATTATAGATATAAATTTAGTCATATAATATCTATATACAATTAGTATAATTATTAATAAGTGTAGAAATTTGTTTTTTGTGTTTTTTCTTTTTTGTAGCAGTTAATAGAAAAATCTCGCTCGAAAAATCTCAACAAAATTAATTGATATCATGAACAGTTTTTAATGAATTAATTTGCATCTATTAAATGTCACGTATTTGATTAAAATTTTATGTCCGGATTATAAAATATCCGTTAAACGTGCAAAGATCCAAAATATTATAATGAAAACCAAAAATTTTTTAAGTCCGAGCCTTAAATTTTGTCGAATTTAAAAATCAATAATTGATTTTCGTTACGCTACAATAAATTACAAAAAAAATTCAATTATTAACATAAGAAAAAAACAGTTTGCGAATTTTCATTCGTGACAATCATCACGAGAAAAAGGAACTTCGATTATGCCCACAAACGATCAACTCCAACGAGAATTACGCGTTTCATCGGGCGGTATGTCCATAGTATATACGCACGAATTCGAACAAGTACGGGTGCGCTATACCCAAAAATTTCGAGATAAAAAATTTATAATTAGCCCAGAATAATTATGCGCGTATACGTGCGTATACTCAATTGCACCGTAATTGTTCGTTCGAATTCGAGGCGAGACTGCGCATCCCCCCGCTTTATATATATGTATATATATATATATATATATATATATATATATATATATATACACACACCGCGAACGTATGACCCGCGCTTTCGCTCTCGAAACGAATCTCGCGGGCCGTGGCGACGACGCAGGCACCCCCGCCCCCCTCCGTCAAAAGGGGTTATTCAACTTTTTCCCTCCTCCTTTCCTGGCGAGTCCCTTTATCGTCCCCCGCCCACTCTCGGCCGACTCACAAGCGGGCGCTCGCCAATCTCCCTCTCGCCGCGCTGTCGTCGTCCCGCGGCGCGTCGGCCTTCCCCCTTGCATCCTCGCGGCACGGTAGGAAAGCGAGCGCAATAGTAGATTCGTAGGAGATAAGTTGGCACGGTAGCTGACTGTAAGGTATATACACATACACAGACATATATATATATATATATATATATATATATATATATGTATGTATAAGCGGGAGAGCCGCCGCGCCGGTGATGGACCATCGTCGGGGAAGAATGAGAGACGGAGAGAGGGAGAGAGAGAGAGGTAGATAGAAGGCGGACACGCGTGTCTCTCGCCGGTTTTTATGCCAGATAGCCATCGTCGGTAACTCGATATTGCTTCACTCAAACAAATTAGGGGAATCCTGCTGGATGCTACTCTCGTCAGAAGGTGACGGGGCGACGGCGGGGCAAAGGGGCGCTCGACACCGCGAGCGGAGGGGTCAGGTACGCCCGGTCTTTTGCCTTCTTGGAAAGTGAGCCGGCTCACTGTCTCTATACTTCTCGTTCCTTCGGCTTACATGCTCTTCTTTGTTTTTTCCTCCTCTTCATCTACTTCTTCTTCTTCTTCTTCTTCTTGTTCTTCATCTCTTCCGCTTCTTTTTTCTTGTTCGCTTCATTCGCCTCGTAACGTTTACAAGGAACTTATAGCGGTTGTGGCGTGCTGGGTTAGGCGAAAGTAACAAAAACAAAAAAAAAAAAAAAAAAAAAAAAGAAAAGAAAAAACAGAAACCGAGCGAATGACAGGTAGACGAAAGGCCCTCGGGAACTGACCTCGTTAATCGGGGGACTCGGGTGCGTCGAACAGGTTAACCGCGAGAGTTTAGCGCCGATATGACGATTAAAAAGTTGGAAATCTCTGGAAAAAATGACGAGCGGACATCGCCGATTTTTCTGAAAATATTCGTTCGCAGCGTTTAACCGGTCCTTTGCGCCGCGTTAGCCGCGCAGATTTTCGCTCTTCGATAATTGTCATTGGACGCAAAATGCCGCGCACCTCATCGAAAAGCATTATTCATAATACTGCCCGGCGAGTCCGCGAGCGCGCAGAATTGGACAGCTGGTCGTTTTAATCCGAAAGCAGGTCGTCTCGAATTAATCGCGTATCCGTCGTCGAATGGAGAGAATCGTAACCTGGAACGCCGCCCGGGTATCGACGATCGGTCAATTAATTATTCGGATCGTTATACATATGCAGCTCCGATCGAATCTCGCCAAGCGAGATTAGTCGGAAGGCTTCGCTTGAAACTGACGGGGCGCAATCGGTAACGGGATATCGCGGAGTCGATGGGGTTTGACGTGTGCATTAGAATAATCGCCGGATCGACCGTCTACGAAAAGCTTAGCCGTTTTGAAGAATTACGAGAGTAATATAGAACGTTCCTGTGCAAAAAAAAAGAAAAAATTATTCCACAATAGAAAGTAAAGACTGGCGTATTACTGGCGCTCGTTATTTCCGCTAAGGAATAAAATAAATAATGAGCCTTAATAGCCGCTTCGGAATAAATGATTATAACTTCAATTTAATCGCCGTAAAGTAGACTGTTAAAAATCAGTTGCCAATTTATATATATATATATATATATA
>JACCIC010000189.1:850000-1020000 GCA_018907035.1 Sycobia sp. Sy_11
ATACACGTATAGGTATCGTGTGTCGCGCTCTCCGGTCCCGCTTCCCTTTTATGCGCGTGATCGAGTACTTAGCGCTGCCCTCCACCCCGCCGCCCCTCCCCGGGCCCTCTCACCGTGCCCGTCACCAGTCCCGACCGATCGGGCCCGACGCGCGTCATCGTCCCGGCCGCGCTCGCTCGCTCGCTCGCTTTGCACGACCGCGGCGCGGGCGGGCCCGGCGGCATATGCAGACACACACACACATATGTGTATAAAATATACCTACGCTTCCCCCTTCGTGATTAGTCGACGACTCATTACCGCGACTCGCTTCTCGGCATCCTGAAAATTGCGCAGGAGAGAGAGAGAGAGATAGAGTAGGGGGGTTAGGGGGACGGCCGCGGCTAAGTTACACTCGCGCCGCATAACTCGAATGCAAACGTGTCAAGTTCACGGATCGCGCGGCCTGACGTCTTTGCGATCTGGGTGGCATGCGGCGGCGGCGGCGGAGGAGCTGCGCGCATATACACCTCGATCCCGTCCCATCCCCTTTCTCCCCTCGTTTTTTTGTTGTTTTCTTTTTTTTTCTTGTTTTCTTTTTCACCCGGTTCGCAGTACCGCGGGTTGCCGACGCGGACGCCGCGCATGAAATACGTCGCGTGCGCGCGTGCCAATATCAATTCGATCGCGCGGAATACGGCGGGACATCGACAACGCCCGCCGCCCCCTCCACCCCCCCCCCTCAGCGCCCGACCACCGGCCGGGAAAGGAGGCGCGAGCGCGACGTAACGCGGCACCGCGTTACGTATGTTTATCGAATGGATATCGACGGGTGGGGGGAGTGGACATCGCTGTACGAGGATCTCTAGGTGCGGTTTAAGGCCGTGTTCCGATACACAGTGTCCATGTATTTGTATATATTAAAAAAACTCGCTGACACACTGAAGTTTCTAATGGGTCGACGTGTAGAATTTTTCAAGTTGATACTTCCATATGATGCATTCGAAAGGGGATCGAACTGAAAATTTTTAGGATCGACCACCTGAAAGCTTCACGGAAGTGACGTTCAAAAAATAACGGAAGTAGCCCCTGTCATTCTGTCTGTCTCGCTTCTCTCTTTCTCTCTCTCTCTCTCTCTCTCTCTCTCTGTCTCTCTCTCTGTCTCTCTCTTTCTCTCCGTCTCTCTCATACTTAACCTTTTCACTCTTCGCAGCTCATACTACATATTACATATACGAAAGGTGTAATGAAATCGTAGAATAGACGAGGAAGGGTATATATAATGTCATATAGATATATAGAACTGCCAGGCCCAGCATATAAATGTCAATGGATTTGTTACAATCTACAGGTTATACTTGTTTACGAGTATATACCTATTTTTCTAGAGCTATCTAGTATATATATATATATATATATATATATATATATATATATATATATATATATATATACATATATATACATATATATATATATCGAATAAAGATAGTACAAATTACGACTACATTTACAAGTATGCTTTCACAATCTGTAATTAATGTATCAAAACCAATTCTTTTTATTCATATTGCACGAATCAAAGATGAAGTTCACAAAAACTCTTATTGCCAATTTTTTTTTGAGAGTTGTATACTCACGATTTTAATCTAATTTTACGCCTAATTACGAATGTCGTAATCAAAATAACACCGGCGTCGTATTTTCATCACAAAATACATTTTCATGAATTTATGATTTTTAAGGATTTTTCAAGTATGGCAAAAAAATGTTTCAGATAAAATTGGTAGATTTCAGTAAAATACATACTTTATTTACTACATAAATTTTTTTTCGAAAAAAAAATGAAAAAAAAAGAAACATTTTATTATGGTTGACGTTGTATCAATGTTATCTAATTAAAAGTTCAGAATGCTCATCATTTCGTTTTCATCAAAAAAATAGAAATCTAGGGACATTAACTATTATTATTTTAGTTAAATTTAATATATAAAAATTGTACTTTTTTACTAAGAACTTATATTGACCATAATTAAATTAAAAATTAGTTAATTTATATAGAAAATTAACTATGAAACTATTAATCAATTCCTCGGCAGTTATAGGCTTCAACAATCCTCATTATAAGATTCTTTTGACTTTTTATTTAAGACTACTATATAACAATATTAATATAAAAGCAGATCGTTTAATACATTTAGGATTTTTCATCTCTTCCTTGAAATTATCAATAACAAAGTTCTTCCGATAAGAATAAAGCAAGCATGTCGTCTACAGCAACACACTATATATGTATTAAATAATGGGAAGTATTCAAATTTTGATGGATCCGATAATTTCTTGAGCCGGTGAAAAGTTTACGCTAAGAATATTATAATGCACGAGGGTAGGATTTGATTTTGATGACTCGGTGGCGATTATAAAATTAATTTACCAATCAGTACTCCTGGTGAAACGTAATTATTAATTCATATTTTCAAGCAATTTCAAGAATTAAGACGGAATGTTTGTTTTTTTTTTAAGGCTTTTATTCACAGTTATCTTATCGACTATGCAATTATCAAGATAAATCGAATGGATAGGGAATTTTACCATAAAATACTGCACGTATTATTCAGACAATAATAGCCATTCGCAAAAGAACAAGTGAAAACAAAGATATTTCATATCGCACGGGCAAAACTGCATTTCCCATACAATGGACTCTAATTACTATCCACTGGCAGAACGTGCGGTCGATTGTAAAGTAACAATCCCTTTTTGTCAATGGTTTCTTCCATAAACTTACGTATGCGCAGAGTGAACAGCGACACCTTCATGTACAGAGCTCCTATGCGAGTATTGTCACAATCAAGAGTAACGCCAGATACAATTCCTACGACCACATCGTCTATAACTAGCGGACCACCAAGATCGCCCTGTAATAATTTATCGCATTAAGTTATTTATAATATGTGAACTAAAATGGCAGAAAATAGGTTATATTCCGATATGTAAATCAAATTATAAACGAAGCAAATGATTTTTATTTAAATTATCGAATCGTCAACATTTCTTGTTGGACTGCTTATTTATTTTTGTAACATCAAGACAAGACGAACTTCTACACTGAACAAAATTATCCGTTGTCAAGTGAATGTTTTCTTGCTTTGTACCAAGTAAATTATTTTCTTAAATTGAGAAAGTCTCTTCTTAAATAAAGAAAGTATTTAATTGATGCGAGAAGATTCCGCTTAAATGAAACTAGTGATTATTTTTTAATTTAAGAAAAGTGATTTACTTGGTACAAAAAAATGTAAATATTTGTTTAATATCAGAATTGTTTTTAAGTGTATAATAACATTTTAGACAGCTACTCAGAAAATCTGTTTTGCATGGAATCAGACCGTTACGTTTTGATGCTTGTAAAATCGTTAAAATCAACATTGATTTAAATTGGAATTTCTTTCTAAGGAAGAAAAATATGTGATGCGAACTATAGCCATGTATCTGAAGTCGAGAATAATCTACCACATATCTCAAAAAATTTTTAAATGTAAATTATTTAAAAAATTCAGCTTACACCACATTATTATATGCATATGATTTTTTTTCACTACCATGTCTTTATTTGCGATTGAAATAACCGATGAAATGGAACTGTATGATAAAGTGCTCGATAAATGTTTTTGCGAGATCAGTTATAATATAATTCAACTTAATTCGCCATGTATCAGTATTTCGACTGAGGAGGATAGTACGTTTATTATCGCAACGTTACGGTAAATTAAATTGTGGTAAATACTTATCTAAACAAATCTTGCCTTCAAAATAGATCATCAAACATATTCGTTTTCTTTATATAAAAGAGGGGAGGGTGCCAATTACTTCAGTTTCCTGAATTGGAATTATAAAGAAAAATTGCATTCGTCTACGGCCCTTCTTTAAATTATTGTAAGGTCCGCTGATTATAAATTTTACTCATTTTAAAATGCCCGAGAGAATGTCGTCAGATATTGATGAAGATTATTTCTATTACGTAATCCAGAAAAAGTTATCATATGGGTACATGATATTTTAATACTCCATATTTAATACTGATCTGATCACACGCTCACAAGTTTTTTTATTATTTAGGATATCTCAGATTAGAAAAAAACTGATATAGTTTTTTATATTGATGTTTTATACTATATTTTAGACGAATTGGTGTTTACATTGTATTTTTGTTTGTTATTTATTTTGTTTATTACTCTAACTTCCCGTTTCAACTTCCCATTTTCTAACTTCCCACTTCCCAATTGCAAATTTTTTGCCTTCAGAATTTCATTAATCTCGAATACTAAACTGCTTTATAGATCAAATATTGTTGCTAATTTATGTGTGTTCTAATTTAATAATTTAAAAATTCAAGAACTTTCTTTCCAATCTAATATATACAAGATATTTATCAGTATTCTAGCACGGTTATTTATTGGTTTGCTTACAACATCAACAGAAATAATTTTTTCTTTTTTTCCTATATTCTTATAATACTAATCGTATACTCAATTTTTTCCAGATATAACAAATTTTAAGGTAAAAGTTCATAAAATGTCTACACTTTAAATCAGAACTTTGTACATTTTAGAAAAAAAATTAATTCTAAATAAATGTATAGGCTATTATGACTTAAAAGATGTCGGAAGTTAATGCCATAGAAATACTTCAGGTTTGCGTTTCAATATGAACGCTCGAAATGCGTGAGTTTAATGGACGAACTGTTGAAATTAATGTAATTAGTATTTTCACGGATGTAAGCTTGGTATCCCGTAAGCAAGTCTTCGCAATGTAGCTCATGCACGAAGTCACTTTTTCAAAAACAGTTCAACTTACTATGCAAACACCTGAAGGCTCGTGATCTTCATTCACTTGGACAATGCCGCACATATTAGTAATAGTGACATTTTTGGCGTAATAGACTTGGCAATCTTGATCCGAAAGTATGGCAACCTCCTTAAATCTTAGCGTTCTGCTTAGGATGCCATCCGTGACAGTTGGCAATCCGTAAATTACATCTTCGTGTAGCGTAACTTTAAAGTATCCAAATCCCGTAACAAATGCCCATGAAAAATCGAAATTTTGTCCAGGTTCTGGTAAGTTGACTTTGCTAACATACTCGTTCACATCAAGACCCACACCTCCTACTAACTATAAATCAATTACATATAGTATTCATATAGCTTATATTTACAGTATTTTTAAATGGATATATTTATGTGGAAATATAAAAATGGATATATTTATACATTGAAAAGTTCGCTAATGAAAGAAAATGAATTAATACTAATTTTAACAATATTTAAATGTATTTTTTTTATTTTTATCATTATATCACTGGGTATAACATGATTTCTTGAAAAAAATAATCAAAATAACTTATTTCTAAAAATTTAATGCAAAATTTTTTTTTTAAGTCACTTAAAATTATTTGTAATTGTACAGATAGTTAATTCTCATGGATTGAACGTGAACAGTCATTTCTTATAGATTTTAAGTGGCTGAAACAGAGTCTGGCAATAGAAATGCTCGTCATCTCTGGTGTTCGAGATATCCTAACCTAAAAGTGTAAAAACTTTTAGAGTGGAATTTTAAAGAATAAGCATTCTGCTTCAACATGAACTTGAATTTACGTAAAGATTTTGACTGAGATGTGAAAATTTAAATATGACATTAAAGCTCTTTAGCACTAGCACACACTCGATGAATTAAGATAAAAAAAAAATTGTTTAAAATTTGTAAACAATGAGCCCATACGTATTCATTCAAAGCTATAGACCCAAAACCACAAACTCTAAACCCACAAACCTGAAAACCCAGAAACCGTGAACCACAAACGTCAAACTCATTACAAATTTTTGCCTATCTTTTTTTTCTATACCACGCGTTGATAAGCTAGTTATGGTGACTTATATACTTCTAAAAGTTAGGAGAATTTTAATTAAATCTGGCCATATTTAACATTTATTACTGTGTAGTAATTCTACGACGTTTGAATTGGCAAATATAGTTTTTAATTTATGAATATATGTCATTTCGACAGACAATTATTTTTAGAATATAATTTTAAATTCATTTACTGTTACCTTTCTTGATATATTTACATAATATTTGACTGTAGGTAAAAAATATACTAAATTTATAGTTCGATGAAGCTTAGAAATAGTAGTTACTTGTAATAATAATAAAAATAATAAAATTTTTTTTTGTTTCTAACTTATAATTGGTAGTTTGATAATTATAATAGAAGAGTCTCTGGAGAAATACAATGTAATGAATTTTTAAGAGGTTAATTAAAGAAAAATTAAGGCTTAGAGTATTTTTATATAAAAATAATGACGTAAAATAAATAAGCAAATATTTACCTTTGCTACAGCTACATTAGAGAAGAGAAAGCTATCGTCAAAGTATGGTATATATACGGAGAGAACGTCTATTCTTAATACTAACGGACTCGTTAGATCGTTCGATCCCGCGATAATGGAAAAGCGCCTGTCCTTCAATTTGCCACTTGCCTCCATGAAAATAGTAGAGGCGGATAAAACGTGCCTGTTCGAAATTATGGCGCCATTGCCCATCACAGTGTAATCCCTGCTACTATTTTCTCTGCCTTCCACTAAGACGTGATAAGTGAACGTGGTGTCGGGTGCTAGGATACCGGCTAAAATACCTTCATTGCTTAACGCTGAAACTAAAATTAGAGTAAGATATTAAAAAAGTCATTTCTGAACACAATTTGATTTATTCTATGAATTCTGCAGCATATGTTAAGTTATAATTCTAAAACTGTTCCTATATATTCCACGTACCTACATTTATTAAATGTTAATACATTTTATCTCTTCATAATATTTCTGTGTCTTTTTTCCGCCTTACAAACTAACTTAACATAAACTCAGCGTTACCCCATCTGCTCCGCATTCGACCAGAGTTCTGCCTGGGGAACCGGGGAAATCTATGGCTATAATCCAGTGGGATAAATGTCGATTAGGAAAAATTTCTACAGTGTGGTCGGCGTATAGAACCTGCTTGAATTCAACACCCGTGCACATTTTGTTGGCTCCGGTATCGAATTTTCCAGTCTCCCACTTCCCGCTCGCATTGCTGAATATGAAAGAAAAAACACCTAAACGATCGACAAAGCGGAACCAGTTTGGCGGTCATCCACTGATTGATTACTGACCGCGACGATTGCTACTTAATCTTGCTGAGCACCCGAGGTGTTACTTCACCAGTACATAAGGCGTCAATTTCTATGTATGAGGTGTCTAATTCTTGCTGATAGACTTTATTTACACCCTAATATTGCTCCCAAGATCGTCAAGTACATGTAGGTGACTTAGCCAATGTTATATATAAAACTATAAGTCACATTATCTATTTAATCTATTTGATTTATTTATACTATTGGTAATTTCCAATAATTTGTATACTTCCACTTATGAAAAATGAAATCTTACTTTTGAAAGTATCCCGATCATATTATATGAAATAACATATTTTCTACATTACCTAAGTTAGCGGAACTGATTTTCTTTTCGGTTTGTATTTCTAAAACCTGCAATAATAATAGTAGTAATACAAACTTTTATTCTTGTGTTTTTAACGGACTTTGAGAGTACAGAAACCAATTGAACGTTTTATTTAGCATTATTTTTATGTGCAAATAGATTAAAATTACTTACTTTTTCAAAACCTGTTTTTCCTTTCATAAATCTGATGTTCCTATTAAATTTTTCGCGCCATTCCGAAATGAATTGAAGATATTATTTCCCTAATATTCAAACTGTAGTGGGTTTTTCTACCATAAATTGAAAAGATCGATATCACGCGCATATAAAAACCAGCCCTGCAGTTGGAAAGTACAGTTAACGCGGATTCTACAGAAGGAGCATATGGATGCAACTTTAAATTTGTAAGTGAGATTAAGGATGTTTTTGAGGATAAGAAATCTAGCAAAACATTGGAGTCGCTACTCTCCGGAAAATAAATATATTTATTTTCATTATGGGCATTAAATGGATGAACAGTACAACGTACGTTAACTTGCAGAAGCATTGGGCTCGCTTACGATGCTCAAACAATGTCTGATTGCATCATATCACATCATAGACTGATTAGGTCTTCATCGTGAGAAATTGTTTTAAAGTTTTATCTCTATGGTTTTCCAATTTTTCAATGGGACTGTTTCGTTTATAATCCAGGTGAATTCTAATTTTTCACGCACGAACATCGGAATCTAAGTCATATTATGACATATCATCATTTCTAGCGACTTATTTTTCAGTAAACCGGAAAGTAATTCATGTAAGCAAATAAATAATCAATTCGTGTTCTATGCGATTGTTGTATCGGAAAATGTCCGGCTTCGTGTTTCATAAGTGTTGCCAGAAAATAATAATATTCTTCAACAGAACAGTTTTTCCCCCCCATGATTGCTTGGATGCTTCCGATGGGGTGATAAAGAAACTTCATTATTCAGTCAGAAAGAATATTACTTCTCCCAGAATGGACCTTAGCAAAATCATAACCGATCGTTAATATTTGGTAGGTCCGATAATCTGTTCATAGAATTGTACATTCGCGGTGTTCCCAGTATAAAAGAGAAACAAATTGCTGTAAGTGGACACAAGTCGAAGATGAAACACGCTTTCGATCTCCTGGTCTTTCTCAATATCCCTTAATTTTAGATATTAGTATAATACATTTCAGCACAGGTATGAAAGTTGATTATCTAAGAAAGTTCATTCCGAAGGAAAGCGATGTAGGTACGTTAAACGAAGTAAAAATCAATATAAATACTAGTAATTGACTACATTACTTACGAAGAACAAGGAACAATGATTTTACAATTGTCATTTTAAAGTTAAAGTGATGAAAATATGTTTTACTCTATAATAACGTTCAGCCTCTCGGTATTGCCGGTAGCCTTGTTGCAAAGGTCAATGGAATATTAATTGGTTTTAATGGGAGTGGATGTTCAGGTGTAATAATTAAACATACAAATAAAAGATTTATATTAACTTGCTATTTATTATAATAAGCGTACGAGGCATAAAAAACCTCCACTCGATGAGTGGAGGAAAAAGCCGGTTGTACAATGATTTCTAAACGGTATACCTTAATAAATATATAACACGTATATCTTAATAAATTTTACAATGACTGAACGCGCTCTAATAGAGAAATCCTGACTTACACGACTTACAGAATATAACTCGCTTACCACACACACAACTCTTAGGTGTATAAGCACTCCTGCGCAGGACGATACCGCCGCGACCCTACACGGCGGGTGAGGTCCGTTGGGGAAGGAGCGTTCCACTAATGACCTCCTGCTCTGAGCCGCAGCCCTGACGTCTCAGAAACGGGTACAGCCCTTGCCACTGAGCTCAGCCTCTGGGCACAACACCGTGCACCGCTGGGAATCTCCTCGGATTTCTACGATCAGTAGATACCACAAGGCCAAGTGCCTTGTCCCGCAAACAGTCCTTAATTGCGCGCACACACACACCCACATGCACACGCAATATATTCTAATGAAACGCGATGATAGGAGAGAATTTAGATTTTAACCTAATGCTGCACGCAATGGATGAACATATACACGAGAAACAATATAAACGGAGTAGATTCAAACAACTACCGCGATTTCCCCTACCGAAGGTTCTCACACGTTCGATGGTCGAGAGCGTAGTATCCTTAGTCCATTCATACCATCGGACTAGATATGTAAGGAAGGGGGGGGAGATCGCTCTATCCTGAAGCCTATGCAGGCCATACCTCTCTCTAAGGTGTGTGAGTGAGGCCCATACCGTAGACTTCTGCACACCATCTGCACAACAACTGCGCACCGCCACATCGATACGTATGCCATCTCAAACAAGCCTATTGGTGCCAGATTAGTCGACCTGTGGAAAAACTTCGTGCATATTAACTCGATTGCTCTGCTCAGTCTATGGTATTAGAGAAAGATTCAGCAAGGTCTTATTCATGGGCTTACGAGTCTATTCAGTGTGCAGCCTTGCACCGAGAACTAGGTATTTTCATCCACACAATGTCCATTGGTAATATTTTTAACGTTATTTTTAATAACAAGTTCATTTACTTCAACAAACCAATGAATGCGTATAACAATGTGTTTTTTTTTTCTTAAAAAATTTGACATATTTTCGAAACTATAAATTTAGAAACGCAGAAATCTTTTAAATACATTTTTAATTATTATTATTATTATTTTATTATTTTTTTACAGATGTATATTGAGCGATGTATTGATTTGTGGCCTCGTATCGTTTTGTGGACGATAAGGTTCATTTGGCTAATTAATTATTATTATTATTACAAAAATAACCGTCCCAAAGTAGATAAAAAGCTGCAGCCGCATTACTTAATGAAGAGAAATGCTTTCGAGACTCAAAGTGAGAGATTGAAAAGATTTATGCTGGAAAAACAACATCTATCTTGAATTGAATAAATTTAACCTTGTTCAAACTTAAAGCATCCAAGAAACCTCAGGAATACATCCAAATTACCCTTATTTTTTGTTGAAATTCATAATAAATCTTTCTTTGAATTCGAAAAGCGAGTAACAATCTGATGATCAGCATTGATCTGGTATGCCATCTCGCAAACGTTAGAAAAGCAGTAATTGTGGGAATTAACAAAATAATCTGGATATAAGTGGTATCTGTAATATTTAAAGGAGATAAAAAGAAGTTTATAAACGGAGAACATAATAATGATCGAAGAAAATTTTTTGAGAAAGGTCTTTGAGATCCACTAACAGAAAGCGCAAGGGATTCCGTGACGGCATCCATGACGGCATCCGTGACTTCTTAAATAAGAAGTACTGAAGAAATTTGCAATCAAAACAAAGAACAAAGAGAGCTTTCATTTATTTAATAATATTTAAAGATATATAATATTCAGTAGCTGAGAAAATTCGGCAGAAACAGTATGAGAGGGAGAGAGGAAAGTGAATGAAGAAAGAGAGAGAGAGAGAGATTTTAATTTGCCAATACTTTGTATAAAACTACAATTGTCAGAAATTCAGACCACATTATTATTACTTATTATTATATTAAGCAAACTTTTGTATAAGAACATTTCTTTTTACAGAATTATACTATACACCGTTATCGGAAATTGCATTATAAACGTAACAATTAGTTTTGTTTGAATATGCAAGGTAAAAGCGAATTCGATTTTTTTTTCTTTTCAGAATTGTAGAAGTAGCAACAAAGGAGTATAATAAAATAGCGAATTTACAGAAACAAAACGTAAAAGAATACACGTTATACGTTGTGTACTTAGTCTTAGGATCGCAACCTTTCCATTTACTGTCGAAAGACGAAGTAACTTTTCAATTCATCATAATAGCCTTAACGTTTGACAGAGTCATAAATATACTTACAGAAAATTTTTCCACTGTTAAGTATGCCGAGTTGGACCCTTCATATTAATTAACTTAAGAGAATTGGGAATGGCAGATATTATGAATCTTTGAAAAAACTTTCTGATGTCAATCGCGCATTGAAATATAATTTAAATAATGATAAAAATAATATTAATTTATGGGTATTATTGTAATTGTACACTATTATTGTAATTATACGGTATTGTTGTGTTAGCAATGGCATCGTATTTAACATCGTGACAATATCGTGGAAGTTTTCACTAAAGTAGAGTTCCTTATAGAGGAGTATAGAACCCGAATATGTGAAGGTTCATTTACCTTCGCAAAAATACGATAGTCATGTCATTGATGGATAAAATATTGTTGGAGTCACTGTGGTTACGAATTAATGAATAATAATAACCAGATATTATGTGAAATTATATCTAATTAATAATTAACTTACTTATTTTATTCAATTAAAATGTTATCCTATTATTTATTATACGTTAATTCGTTGAAATATTAATATCTTCCAATACTTGAAATGCGTAGTTTTTGAGTAAATTCACGAATCAGCAAATTTAATAGAAAAATCCTAATGATTGAATAAATAAATGTTGAAAATAGTCTACGATTTTTTCAACCTAATTGTTCACGCCACAAAAGTTTCTTAATAATAATTCTATGTTACACTGAATTTTATTTTTCTCTCTTAATTAACACAAAAATCATATAAAAGATTCATACATTAAAAATACTCTTGCAAATAGATACCACTTACCATAATCAGTGGAGTAAAATATACAACTAACAAATATTATGACTTTTTTAAGAAATGCCATATTTCATAAACACTAAGAACTTCTACACTAAATTTGAAAAATAATAATTTCAAAGTATTTATGACCAAGATTAATTAATATTATCTGCATTAAAAATATGTATACTATTATATCTATTCGTTTGCTTTTGAATTGAATTTAAACATTATAATTCTTATTCATATGTGGAGCACATTGAATAAAACTCATTAGAATATAAATATAAGTGTTTTATTAAACAAATACGCATCTATTAGTGAGTAAAATTTAATTGTTTTTTTATTACAAACAATGAAATATTCATAACAATCAGACATTAAATCGTTTATTATCTTTAGTTTTTCAGTTGTATAAAAGTAAATTTACTCAAATAATACTATATTTATAATAGATAAATATTTTATTAATAGTTTGATCTAATAAATAGTAAAAAAATTGCATCATAATTCGAATGAAAGTTGTTTTTGCCTTCCATAGTTGAAAACTATATAAATATATTTATTTTATTTTATCTGTTTTAGGCAGCAGATGGTAAAATAAAATCACTTTTTTGTGGTTGTTACAATGTTTCATCAACCGTTTATTGACCTCTTCTCGCACTTTATTAAAAATAAAACCGAATCTTCAAAATTTTTTTTTCATTTTTCTTCTCTGTTTTTTCTCAGATGATTCATAATTAGAATATATCATTGATCATTATGGAATACAAAATATATTGCTAAAATTTCGAATAAAATTTATCGGTTATTCATTTTTAATTAAAATACTGATAAATAGAACAGTCATTATCATGCACATAATGGAGTAATAATAAACATATAATATATTCATCTAAATTCACATACTCAATCAAGTTATCGCTTAAGTACACGTATACCTGAAACCTAAAACTAGATAGATTTGTTATATACGCGGGGTTGGAAAGAAAATGGAAGGATCAATTGAAATATTCATAGTAACTTGTCAGCGGAATAATGTCACCCAAAAATATCATCACAAATCTGATTTTATAAGAATCCAATTGCGGAGTAATTAAAATAAAAATACGAAAATTAATGGTCATTATTTGAAAATACATATGGCATATAAAATTCCCATGATTACGCGTCAATAATTTTCAAACCTAAAGAGAATAAAATGTGGTGCTAATTACTTATTCTTGTCTATAAATTTTTATTACTGTACAAAATTAGTATTATATAATTACAATATTGTAATTTTTTTTGATAATTAATGTAAATGTCACGACAGTCCATGCATATAACAAATGTTAACAATGTAAAATAAATTAACAGATAATTTGAGTAAATTTAATCAAGTGGAAGCTTGAAAATATCGAGATAAACTGCGGGTGTTGTGCAATGCGCTGAAAACGTGGCAAGCAAGAAGCCGTAAGCACAATTGGCTTTCTATAGAGCGTTTAGCTGGAGACAAATCCAAGGTGTCTGATCAGCTTCTCCTCACTTTCTCCTCAACTGTGATTATTTATTACTCTGTCTGTCCATCTCTAGTACTTCTATAAAGTGAGAGTGAGAGTAAGAGATGAGAGAAAGGGGAGAGGAAAAGCGAGAGCCAGAGAGTGCCTCAGCGTGTCTATGAGTGGAAGAAATTGGCCACTCGTTATTTTTATAAAACTACTGGTTCAAAGATGATAATGAATATTCGCAGCGGAAGTACTCTAATCATGTGCACCTTAAGCTCAAAGAAAAATCATTTGCCTGTCTGACAATACTAAAAAGGCACAACTATTATATGCGAATGATGTATTTAGTCTAGAATCAGAAAATAACTCTAGGTAGCTCCAAATACTTCTTAAACAATTTTGGAACCTAATGCTTTCTCATTATGAAGATAGGATATTTTCTTACTTTTAAACATTGCATTCTACGCATTAGTTTTTAATTAACGCATCTGGTTAAAAAATAAAGGAAAAATCAATGTTCCTGTTGGCATACCTCGTGCTCAAGAATGGAAAAAAATACATTTGAAGAAATTATGAAAAGTATTGCTACAAAATTGAGAATGTAGGCTTTAGTTTTCGCTCCTTTCGGCGACAAGCATCTAACGAGATGTTGAGGAGGTACACTCAATAAGTCCTGAACATTACTTACACATTCAGTCTATTTTATATCACGAACTTTTCTGAATTTGTTTGACTCACGGTTTTATAGATGTTATTGTTATGTGTTCCAAGGAATGTGGTGAAAACGAATCAGTTCTAAAACTATCTCTGCCAACTTCATATATCTGTGAGATAACAGATTGTTTAATAATACAGATTAGCATTAGTTTTTATTCAAAAGGTTTAAACCCGCGCTTGGACAGAGTCACGAAGTTATACCCCAGGCGCTCAACAAAGTTAAGTAGCATTCGCTGCGGTAATACTTGGATGGGTGATCTTTGATGATACCTATAATAATACAGTAGTATTAGGTGAGTTTTGCTAAGGAAAATGCTCAGTTGGATTCCTAACGATTGCGATATAACAGTATTAAATCTTTAGATCTGCCCCATACGAAGAACATTGTTTGGATGGCAGCAAATCTAGAATGCGCAAAATTCAGAGATGTGAGCAACAATTTACGATTCCACAGAAAGTCTAAACGCAATTCATATAAAATATATAGTAGAACATCACTTTCATATTTACAGCAGATTAGCATTTTTCAATGATGTGCCGGTAACACAACAACTGGCTAAGCAAGCCAAACATTATGTATTCACCATTATGAGCTTTCTGAAGATACGATGATTCGTAGAAAGGAAAATCCTGAATTTCTATTTATTCGAATCTTTTTTTGACGAAAAAAATTCCAACTTGATGTATCTTTAAATAGGCACAATTTTTGATATTGAACAGATGTAACTCCTCATTGGATACAAGAAGAAAATGGTAATAGTCCCAATAATAGAATTATAAGACCATTTTTTATTTAGGATAATTTGAATACTATCACCTACGAGAATATGCTGAGAAATCAAATGGTTCCTGAAATTATAGATATTGACGGATATAACCTTAATAGCTCCTGGTATCAATAGGATGGTGTTCCACCTCATAATGATCAGAACGTTCACGCTTACTTAATTGCTAGGACGTAGATGTATAATTTATTGTCCGATTATGGCACCAGGCATAACACTTCTAGTCTACTTTTAGTTGAGTTTATAAAATCAAACTTCAAGATTTACAAGAATTGCGAAAAAGAATAATTGACGAGTGTACTGTAATTCCAACTAAAATTTTTCAAAATGTTGTTACAGTTTTCTACAATCGATTGGGTTCTTGTCAAAGAATAAGTGGAAAATAGTTTGAAGATTTATTATGAAAATTTTGCACTTTCTATTAGCTACAACGTCAGAGGCAAAACGTCTGACTTCAAATAAGCATCCCTAAATATGAAAGGCAATAGAAATCACATTAATTGAGCACCTCAATATTTATTACGTCCTCGCCGTTGTTTCTGGATACCGTTTAAAGTAAATACCAAAGCATCAAGAATTTATTTGATATTTGTTTGACCTTCGATCTTCATTTAACTTCCAGAGGTTATCTTGATCTTGGACTTTAATACGTAATTGCATAGAAAAATTTTCTAGAGTTATGGGGAGAAGAAGGCTTCGTTTGAAAAAACAGTTATCATTTAAATCACCTTTAATGTATTTGCCAAGGTCAACATAAAGGTCGCCACTGAATATTTTATTGACAATTATTAGCTTGTAACTTAACTGCTTCAAAAAATAATGTACCTAACGACGTATCCGGGTGTCACGGGACTTTTGGAACACCCTATATATAGATATATATCTTCAAAATAAAAGAAACACGTGGATTTTGTGTTGCAATGTAAAGTAGATACTCAGTAGTAATCAAAGATAAGAAATATCATTCTCATTATTTTCTTGGAAATTTGTTATCTTTCCCTATTTATGAAAAACAAGGCTAGATATTTTGAATCATTGATAATTTTTTAATGTAAAATATATATATATATATATATATATATATATATATATATATATATGTAGTAATATTAACAGCTTCAAATAATTTTTATTGAAAAATATAATAGATATTTATATGGTATTCGGTTACAGTTCAAAGTGTTATTATATATCATTTTAATTCTTTAATATATACATCAGAATTAATTCTGCGAACTCTAATAAATATATATTTATTCAGATATAAATTAATTGTATATGAAGTTTGGATTTTATCGTAATGTACTCAGATCTGTTTATATATCAAATCTAAAGCATGGTTTTGATATAATAAATAGCATTGATTAATCGGTTTAACAATTAGTTACAGCTTTTTTAGATTTCCAAACATTATTGATATCAGTCATTTTACACTGGTACTGTGCCACTGAGAATGTTAAGCGCTCCTGCTCCATTGACATTCAACATCCTTTATCAGTAATTCTCTGAAAGGTAGTAGAACATTAGTTAATGATTATTCTGTTAAACTGGAATATCATTTTGACATACCCGGGCTCCATCTTCTTGAGCATTCTTGGAAACTCAAGCTGACAGTTCTTAAATTATCTTTGTTACTTATGTAGCCCAAATATTTTACATTAGGAAAGTACTTGTACGTTCTGATTTCATTTAACAATCATTAGGAATACGATAACAAAGTTAGTTAATTGAGTTAGATTAGTAAGCATACCATTTTTCGTTCAATTAGTTAATTTTAAATTAGTAATATATATTTAAGTTCAAATGAACATCGCCATCCTATTGCTTTATTCCGGTACTTATTTATCATTTCTAAATGAGGTTAAAAAAACATTCTTAGTTAATATGCATTCACACTATTCATAAGTATATACAATACTGAAAATAAAATACGATAATTGGTACTGAAAGAAGAAAATTTTAATTAAAGTTAATCATAAATACTTTATCGTCACCATTTCTAAAACTTCGTATTGACTTGATTAATTTTTATTACAAAAATAGATATAGAAGTCATACTTGTTTTCATAAAAAATATGGCGTTTTGTAAAATAAATTTTATCGTTTCTTATATTAGTATAGTTTATTTGGTCGATATTGGTAAGTGATTTGTATTTCTAGACATAAACTTTTAAATCCTTTCCTATCTATTTCCTTATTATTATAAAATAAATTGATTGATAGAAAAATAGTTGTGCTGGACGATGAAACGCCGCTTTTCTAATAATTAATCATTTATTATTAAAAAAAAAAATTTTATTTATCATTAACAAAAATAATTTACCGATCAAAATACTGATTAATAATAAATTAAGTTAATCCATATAAATTCTAAAAACCAATAAATAATGAATATGGAACGAATTATTTTTTTTTTTATGTTATTTCACGTCGCTCTATTTATGCTCCCAAATACCGGTGCTAATCAGCGACGGAGGTCTACGATGTGTTTGTAAACAAAGCACATGTAAAGTATTACATGCGGTGCCTGTGTCAATCGGCCGAGACCGGCATTTGAATTCGGATCACCAAGTTACTAGTCCTTCGCTCTAGCGATCGAGCCATCGTAGGCATCTCGGAGTGATTAATATTGTTTATTTTGTAAATACAAACTGTAACAATTTCTTAAATTGTTTTACCTGTAAATTGTTAAGCAATTGCTAAATTGTTTCACCTGTAAGATAATAATTGAAAAATTTAATACGGAATAAAACAATTGTTTTACATTTACGCAAGCCTATGGATATCCATCTTTCTTTCTCTCTCTCTCTCTCATTGATTGATTTCATTCTGCACTATCGTTTACAAATTTACAGAATTCATATTTTATTAATATCACACGAATATACTGTAATCAATTCATCGAACTATGAAATGAAGCTTATTATATTATTAATTATAAATGTGACTTATTATAAATATGTTTTAAAATTATTTTTATACATATAGAATAATAATATAAATAAAATCGTATTGTAATCCTACATCATATTAATACACATTCATTGAAATTGAGCTGACTATTAGAATATTGTAATAATCTTTTATGATTATTTCTATATCGATTTTAATCAGTATGAAATGCTTTCATAAATTGACAATGGAAATTGTTGTATTTAGATAACCAATTAAAATCTATCGTCGAAACGTCGCATAACTTAGTATTTTGTCCTACCTCTTACAAGTTTATTGAAGTAAATATAAGAAATTAATGGTTCACACAAGTTGATGAGTGACAGAATAAATCTATTAATTTAAGTTTACAGTGGTTAATGCTTGCATTTGTATTCAAGTTATAAATATCTTGTCTAATAAGGAAAAATTCTCTGAATGTTAGAACAATATCGTTCCTAGTATAAATAATTATTTTACTATCGGATTGTAATGATTAAAGCTCCTTTTAAGTAGAGCAATTTTGCGAAGTAACATTAACAAAGCCATATTTTCCCGAGCCCGTTGTCTTCGTTTTTAACCCCCCCCCCCTTCAGTGACTGTGTTTTGAAGTTCAACTTTCTTAGCTTTGGCAACGAGCGCGAAGCACCGTTTTTGTTCTAACGCGACCAATGCATTATCCTATCTGTAATCAGCGTCGTCGTGAATTCATGCTGATGTGCATTTGTTTATTGTTCCATGAATGTTTATAGATAGTAGCGGGATGCGACATTTGCGCAAAATTTACTTATAATTAATTTGCTTGTCTTTTATTGATAAGGTCTTGGAACTTAAGAATCGATCCTCATATTTCAATAAATAATTCATCATATATGCAAATACAATGTAACAATTCGATTCTTTGAAGCACGTTTTTAAATTTAGTTTCAGCTTTGAGCAAGGAAGCGATCGTAGGAGGAACTCCCGCACCACCACTTATTTTTACGTACCATGTTTCAATACAAGGTATACAGAATAATACCGTAGAGTATACTCAGTTTGGCAGTGGTGCTATTGTCTCAGATAATCATGTAGTATCCGTTGCTAACGCCTTCCTTCAGTCCGATGGTCAACTAAAAGACAGAAGATTTTCCATTGTAGCGGGATCAATAGATTTGAATAGCCCACAAGCATTCAGAATAGATATTATGTCTGTATTTCTTCCAACTTTTGATCCAGAATTTTTAATGTTTAACATCGCTGTAGCAAAGGTAAATATACTTATAATTTTAAATACTTTTGACGTAGAGGTAAGTCATCTTACCTATTTTTTTGTATGTATATCAAATCATCTTCTATTAAATTATTACTAAATATTATTAATATTTAAACACTTAAATTAAAAACAAACTACTTGAAAAGTATATTTTCAGACTTTAGATTTATATACAGAAACATATATTTTCAGTTAGAAAAACGATTAGGCATTGGAGAAACCCCATTTGTGAATAAGGTAAAGTTACCAAATGCTGGCGATGTATTTGATAAATTAGAGGCATTAGTGAGTGGCTATGGATTGGTTGAAATAGCAAAGGAGGTAAATACATTGTCTGGCTCCGCAACTATGATGAAAGGAGTTTTAAGCCCCATATTATCGTTCAGGAACGTTATCATTCTTTCCGACGATGATTGCATAAAGAATTATCCGGCACAGATCAGTGTCACTAATCTATGTGGCAAAATGCTGAGGAGACACGTCGACGAAATTGCAGGCGTTTGTTTTGTAAGTCTTTTAATATTATACATCACCGCATCCGATTTAAGAATAAGGTTGTAAATAAGCCATTCTTTCCAGAATACATAAAAGATTCTCAGAACGTAATGACATTAATGTTAATAGAAACCAGGTATATGATCTGAAAAAATTTCTCATGCGTCAGAGATTCCCTAAATTCGAAATTATAAGAACTTTTGAAATTTGAAATCAATATTTAAGTAATTTACATTTGAATAAAACGTAGGTCAGAATGTATTATATATCGCGGCAAAAGTTTGCAGATTTCAACGAGGCTTACGTTGAACTTAGTAAAAAAAATCTTTAGTTGAAAGATTATTGTTACAACATACACCGAAAATATGTATTAGCTATGTATTATCTATACTTAATGCCGATATATAGAGCTGATAGAATTATGATAAATTATTTTATAGCGGTGATATTCGTTCATCTATTGATGGGATTTTACATCAATTATATCGAATAAGGTTTATCGTCTGAACATAAACAAGCTTACTTTCCGGCAACATTTAGAAATTGTCCCAATTTTTCATTAAATTGCAAGCAGTGTTGTTGCCTCTCGAGCGCACTTTCCCAAGGAATCGATGCGTTATTATTGATAATTTTACAATGATTGCGACAACACTTTATTTCTGCACTGCATCCGCTACGGATTCTTTTAGGTAATTTATGAAATCATGTAAAGTAGATTCATTGCAAGTTACGAATTATAGGGCTATATATATATATATATATATATATATATATATATATATATATATATATATATTATAGGAATCAGAATGTGCCAAACGACCACCATTTTTGTATGACAGCAAATTTATAAATTTTACAAATGTTACGTCACCTTTGAAAACTACAACTATTTATCGTATAAATAATAATAAAAACTTATTTGACCACTTCATAATATGACTTATATCGTAACCCCACACGAAGTTGTTATATAACACATTATCTTACCTTGACTGGTTATACAACAGCGTTTCAAATCTTATTAAAATAAAACGAAATTTAAATTGATATATTATATTGCTATATGTGTATGATATGGATGTTAAGTCTTTGTAAGTAGCTGTCTTTTTTCACTTCAAATAGTTTCAAAACAATTTACTACTCAATTGATTTTTACAGTGACGTTATTATAATATAATCTTTCAAAATTTAAAATAGCATAAGTCGTAAAATAATATTGATATTTAAAATAATAATTGGAAGAGATTTTACGTAACTATGATAAGCTTGACTTTCTCAAAACATTGATATTTAATGTAGAAGTAAAATAAAAAAATTTTTCTCTCTACATATAAAACTACTAATTGAAACTTCAACAAAACATCAATTAACAAATCAAACATTTATATTATATATTTTCTTTTACAGGGCGATAGTGGCAATCCACTCGTTAAAGACGGTGTTTTAGTAGGAATTGTATCTATGCTGACTCCTGATTGTGATAATACTAATATAGGAGCTCTATATATGAAAGTGTCATCCTTCGTTTACAATATTCAAAATTTTGTTGATGGCATTGTCCCCCACGATGCATTTATACGCTTTAATCGAGTGTATGTCCCACCAATGTTTAGCACATATTAAAATTAGTAATTTGAGGCTGTTTACGTAGCTTTGTTGTTCAATTTAAAAATTTTGAATTGAGAATAAAAAATCATATTGATCTATATAAATATATAATAAATAATAATTATCTAACTTAATATAATATATATTAAATATAAAATATACAATATAAAATAGGTTCAGAAGAGATTCTCGCCTAGCGAAACAAAAATATCCAATTGTCACGAGACTCTTTGTGAAAACATGTATAATATTTTCTTAAATAAACTTTATATTATTTTCAATGAGGGTCAATTTATTTTCTTTAACTTTTAGACATTATTTGATATTTTTAAATAATATTTCAAATGCTGCTTATTATTCATGTCGGAATCAAATTCCGAATCATGTAATAGCAAAATCTTCATTGGTTCAATCATTCCGGAATGCAGTATGTATAATGAATGGAACGATAGAATGCTTTGCTGCGTTGCCCAAACGATATTCCATTCTTACAAAAATGATGGAATCCTCCCACCGTGGGCTTTGTAAAAATCGATGGATTGAAAGATACGCGAGAGTTCTATAAATTAGTATTTTAAAAGATGAAACGATTGAAATTCTTAATTCTTGACAATTATTTGTCTGTAATAAGAGATTTAGACTTAAGCTTGCATCTCTTTCAGACGTTCTTAATTCTACAGTTCAACTAAGTCGGTTGCTTCAGAAAACAAAATATTCTTCAGGATACTTCGAAAATACTGGAAAGAAAGCGCTTGTGAAAAATCTACACAAACGTTTTCTAATATTTTTTGAAGAAAGCACTAGCGTCTTAAAAGATATAAGCGTGAAATTTGGAATAAATCGTATTAATAACAAATTAAATTATGGTTAAAATTATCCCAGCCCTCATCTTGAAACGTACCTTATAGAGTCTGTTTACATTCCAATATTAGAACATTTAATAGAACATTTAATGACTCATACACTGAGAAAACTACTGAATAATGTAATCTATCTTTTTAATTACCTATTTCAATTACTCTAAGGGACAACAATTTGTTCACAGAAGCTTTTTCTATCGTTGCAGATAAATACTCAATTTTTAAAAATAAATATTCAGTTTTCATAAAGCTGAAGACCATTGTTGAATAAGAATAGTTGAATGAAAAGTGTCCAAGCGAAAATTACTATGACTCTATCGGGATGTAATTTGCTCAGCATTGTAATGACGGTATGTAACCAATTACAAACGTTCCTCTCAAAATTTCAGCAACGCTACCTGCTAGCGCTACAATAAGCAAGACGTTATTTTCTATATTGAGGAGTCTGAAAACATGGCTATGATCGACTATGATTGAATATAGGCTTACAGGAATTCTCAGTCAGGCCGTGTCTTTAATTGCATCTTCGAATTCAAATACTTTGCGCGTTGACAATAAAGACACGTATGCTCTCATTCCTTCCTGCAACTTCTTTATTTCGTTTTTCTCATGTATCCGATCAATTGTTTTTTCGCGTGTATCCAAAAGTATCCGTTGAATTTCCTATAGTCTAATACAACTCCGTGTACAGGTTTCCAATTCTCCAGAAGTATAAATATTTATGAACTAACTTTATCGGCTTAAAAAAGAACATTTATCCTATTCAAATTCATATTACTTCCGTTTTCTTAATTCAGAATATTTTTTCATTGGTCTTACAGTCCAATCAAATCAATCGAAAACAATTGAATAATTTGTATATAAGCAGTCGACAAAAGTACAATTAAATTATTTTTAATTGAGAGGAGAAAAAGTACATATAAGCACGTACTATGATAGAACTGTCATACTTCTAATTATATATTTTTTATTCACATGAAATATATGTTTTAGTATCAAAAACAATTTTAAAAATCTAAATAATTTGATTGGCTTGTCTGGAAAATGTCTTAAAACTTTAAAAAAAAACTTTCTTCTACAATTTGTATTTGACATGTTATCGCCCCGTTCCTTCTACGGGACACTCCTGTATTCGCTACTGGCCAAACCTGGCAAAAGAATCCTTTAACACATTCTCTCCTAAGAAATATCAGGATGTGGTTTCAGTTTTAGTATAGCTTTTACCTTCCTAAGATAAATGCGATGTTGTCCCGATCTACACTTAGATTTTACCAAAGTATCTTATTTTATTAAAAAATACAAGAAGTAAGCAGGTATAAGCAATATACACAAAATGAATTTTTTTTTAACAAAAACAATTATCTTCTTGATTGTATTAACGTTTTTCGACCTATAAATATTTTGTTTTCCGTTTCTTTAAATATTTTTTCAGTATTGTCACACTCAAAATCATTGAAAAAGCACAGTATTAATGTCTATGAAAAACATTGCTAAACGTATTTATTGTTGATAAAAACATTGGAAAATAGTTATTTTTTCTAAATTGTATAATATTCATAAAGCTCTTTAACCAAGAAATAGCCTCAAATGACATGATTAAGAATTTTTACTTCTGACATCTACTATCCCTTTCTTAAACTGTGATACATCCTTAACCTAAGGTAATGCTCGAACTGTCCGTGGCCCATACATCTCTGTTCGACTTAACCAATTCATTTGTATGGACTCGTGTCATTGTTCATACTCGTCGGGGACACGAAAACTTTGGCCACTACTAATTATGCCAAGTTTTTTTAACACCACCCGCCTGACACTAGTGTGTAATTTGATTTTTACCTTGCGCGACTTATCTCCTTACAAAGTATTATTTTTTAATTGCTTTTGGAACTTTCCAAAACTGCGGTATTTTTAGTTTATGTCGAAAGCGACTGAAAGCAGTGAAATTTTGATAAAAATGGAAAAAAGTGAATTTCGAATACTAATTCAAATTTTGTCAACAAATAAAGTTTACTATCAGCTGCAAATATATTTTTTATAGCTGCATTGTCTTCGCACTATCAACATACAAATATAATCTAAGCTTTTCCGTTGTAATCCCCCGGAATTGTTGATAAATATGAAAATTAGCGGAATGGTAAATAAACATGATTGACAGAAGACCTGCCATACGCTTGACGAAACACATTTTTTAACTGAATGATACATTTACTTTAAAATAATAGAAAAGTTAATTAAAATATTTCTCGATTTTGAGAGAAGAAATTTATAAGTAGATCACAAAAATAATTCGAATATCTCCAGTCGAATATCTCAATTTCCTGTGTTCTGGAACAGTGTGATCTGACAATGGAATAATAAATTGTAGTCCCATTAAAAATGTCAAAAGCAAAAAAATAACAAGAATTCTATTTATTTGCTATTATTTTATATACGCTGAAAAAAGTATTTTTTTTTAAATTTTTTCTAAAACAAGCAAATTTTTTTACGAGCCTTTATCGAAATCAGTGCACTCGCTCTCGAATTCAGTTACAAAAAAGTTTTGAAGCATGCTGTTTTTAAGAAAAAACAAAGTTCAACATTAGATGATAAGGAAACTATCGGTTATTATTCAGATATACCAATTGATTAGCCTCCCAGTGTCGATATATACGACCTTTAACTATAACAGAAAATAGACTCTGCTGCACAGCTTCCTCTTTTCGAGCTAAACGAGCCTTTTCCACCTCGATTTGCTCTAAAATTCTCGAACGTGTAGTGAAAATGTTAATAACCACCTTTTGGCCCACTGTTTTCGATGTACTTATGGGTGCTGTTTACAATCGTGAACAATAATAGGAAATACTTTTTCTTAACAAATTAGCAATCCATTTTTTTAAAGTACGTTTTCTTTATATTCTTCAAATATACAATTTTATGGCATCTATATTTACTTTATTTAGAGTTACTTATCTATTAATATAATAATAAAGTACTAGAGTACTTTATCTATAATTATCCTATATTTACTTTATCTAGATTATTTCTTGTTCAATGTCATTGATTTAATTCTTTGTTCTTGAATATAAATAATGAGTTTTTAATTTTGGATGATATAATCTGTGAACCAATATATAATATTAAAAATTTTAAATATCTGCTTACATTGTTTCTTATGTGGATTTGATTTAAACCATCTTCTCTCACTAACATTTTCAATATTTTTAATATTGCACTCATCCACTTGTTTTCGGTCCTTGGAGAGGAGCCGAAGCGGCTCGAAATATTGGGCGTTGCAAATGGAAAAAACAATTTTAACTTTTATTTGATTATCCTCGAATAACAGAATTAATTTTTATTTTGATATTTTAGGTTTTACATTTCAGATACTATTGTAGTGATGATACACAAGAACAGTCTGACTGTCATAAGATTTATATTATATTAATTTGTCAAAAAATAAACATTTATTAGTTTGATTGATGTCAGGAGAAGGGAGTTCAGCTATTCATTTCAGTTATTTTTGAATATAGAAAATAAAATAATTATAATTATAATGTAGACAGCATGAATATAAAGATAATAAAATTATATAAACAGATTTTTATGAACTTGTGATTGTTTATTAGATTTCAATAAATTTGTGTAGAAACCTGTTACGGAATTTTTACCATAATTTTAATATTTAGAATAATAATTACTATTATCTAACTAATATAATATATCAATGAGATAGCTTTTATGACATAATTATTGTTAATAATGAGAAAGTAAAATTTTAATAAATACAATATATATAGCAATTTCAAGAAATCGTATACTAAGAAGATGATCGATGAATAGCAAAACTTTATTGAAATATAATTTAGGCAATAATATTTTATTAAATATCAAATATACGTCGGAAAACTAGAATATCTATATAATATTTTTATATTTCAGAATAATAGTTATAGTCTACAATTTCTAATAATCTGTACTCAAATTACAATATTCCGGAAAATCTGGTGGAACGTATACTCGATTAATTCTATAGAATGATTCAGCGGGTATAACATTTTCCAAAAAATTCTCAATGTTGTAGACGAACGAGGATACTTTCACGTATACAGCTCCTACTTTAGTATTATCGCAATCGGGTGTAACAATAGATGCAACTCCGACAAGTACGTCATCTATAACGAGTGGATTTCCAACGTCACCCTATCAAAATGTACAAATCTACATATATAACTGCTTCAGGTTTTTTTTTTTTAATTAATGAGAAACATATAAAATATTTTTGGCATATCTAGAAATATTTTCTAAAGACATTGAATTAGTATCAGAAAAACTGTTAATCGTTATTAAAACTTTTTTATTAATAAGCGAATCTGAAATCTTATTGGGGATACACATACATATTACTTTAATACTACAAAACAAATATTTTCATACATTTTGATCTGACCAAAAAGATATATATGAATAGGCAAGGTATACACTACTAAGGAGTTTGCATAAGTTAGGAAAAAATTATTTACTATATGTAACACTAGTTTTCAATAAATAATACGAAAATATTATGAATTAGCAAACAAGTAGAATTTTTGATCGATTATTTAAGTAATTGTTAAATTTTGAAATGGACTAAAAATGAAATCATAATTTCAATGGATATCAGGTGGTCCCCGTTACGTAGATCTAGAAAAGTTTCAATGATGCCTTTCATTATATGTAATTAGGCCATCGTAACAATAAGAGACCGTTTAAAGATAAAAATGTATGAACGAATCGCTGCACTCTGTTTTACCATAATCACTCTAGCGGAAGTAGACTGAGAGCGTGGATGAGACGCTGAAAGACAGAGAGAGAGAGAGAGAGAGAGAGAGAGAGAAGATAAAACTGTCAGTGACCTGTAATGTCAGCACGCGTTATAAGTTAAAAATGTATTCTATAGACAAACATTATGTAAAGTTTATTTGATTTTTATCAAAAATTTTCTCAATAAATTAATATTGTCTATATAATAATATATACTTGGTACGAGGTAGATTTTATACAGAATCTAAAATACACTTGTTCGATACCAACTATTATAAGTATTAAGTAACCAACAAGTAGTTTAAAACATGTAATCATTAAATGAGTACTATTGCAAATAATCTAATAAAGATTACAATGCTTAATAAAAAAAAAAAAAAAAAAAAAAAAATGAGTACTAATGACTGTAAAAAGTCGGTTAATTTTACTACCGATCTGCCACTGAGATGCTCTTTACATAAAGGCAATTTATTGATTGTTTCAGAATTGCATCGATTTTCACGAGCTTAATATTATAGAAGTGCAGAAATAAAAATTTGTCGGATAATACGCTCATGGCCTAAAAAGTCTGCGTGGAAACCAGCGTTGCTTATTCTATCGGAGAAACTTATATTATTTACAATATGACTAAATTCTAATAGAATAGAAACGTTTCGACATCGTATTTAAATTCAACAGATCAAATTCTATGTATTTAATACGTTTTGTTTAGGGGACAACGTGCTTCTTCCTTTTGTATACCCATTTTACACATTATCCGTATTAGCATCTAAAATTTGTTTAATTTTACTCCTGAATACAGTCGAAAGTCGATCAAAATGAAAAAACTTACGTAGCAAAGTCCCACAATATCCTCCGTGTTGTTATGTTTTTGCATTTTACCGCACATGTTGTTCACAGTTATTTCGTTGGGGTACGTGCTCGCGCAATCGTCGTCCGATAGAATGGAAACGTTCCTGAATCTCAGTAGAGTGCTTAAAGTCCCATCTGTAACAATTGTATTTCCAGACGTTTGATCCAGCGTTCTTTCAACTTCAACGAATCCAAATCCACTCACTACCGCATACAAATTTGCAAAAGATTCCTCGTGAGTAGGCAATCTGAGTTTAGTTAGAGGAAATGTTCGTCCAAGATTCACATCATCTTCGAGCTACAAATGAATAGTATATTTGTTCATATTTTTTACAATTACGTTGACTGAATATTGCGATCTTTCTATTTCTTAAATTGCTCAAAATAATGAATCTTTTTTATTATTACTTGAGTTTTCTTTTTTTTTAATTTACGTAATTCATCTTTTACAAAAATTTATAAACACTATAAGTAACAAAAAGAAAATTAGATAAATTTGTATATACAAAGCAAAATTGACTCGTTTAGACCCCCAGGTCATAATTTTATAATCTCTATCAAATCGCCTAGTTATCATAGAATTATAATCATTATAATTCATTTGATCTGTTCTCTGTTTAATAAAAAAAAAAAATAACAACATTACAATATCCGAAGGTGGAAAAAGTAACCTTTGCTACGGCGAGATTAAAGTAGAGGAAAGTTTCATCATAGTCTGGAAAGTATATGCGATCGATATCTATTCTGTGCACATCTTCAAGACTTAAATCGTTTGTTCCGACGACAACGGAAAATCTCCACTCTCCCAATTCACCATTGGGCAACAAGAACAAACTAGCTGCGGATATTATGTGTTTATTTGAGACTATAGCGCCGCTACCAATTCGACTGTAAACGAGACTGCAATTTTTCGTGGCATCTATCAAGGCGTGGTACGTGAATTCGAACGGCGATACCGCGATACCGCCTACAATCGCTTCCCTGCTCAAAGCCAAAACTAAAATTAAACATGAAAGCGATGCTGCAGAAGATTTTTTAAAATAATTTACAATATTAAAATATTAAACACTATATTGTTTTATTAAATTGTTTCAGTTATTCGTTATTAGATATCTATGGAATCCTTCACCATTGTAAAGAGGTCATATCACTGTTTAATATCATTAGAAATTTTTTATTGGCAATATCTAAATCAAAAATTATATAATTATATAATTGGATACTTCAAAAATATATCAATCTAATAGAAAATAAAAAACTCTGATTCATGTATAAAGCTCATTTTCCCCTCACAGTTTATTAATCTTTAAAAGAAAAATTAATTTTTTATCACGTCTAAATTTGACAAATTCTCAATAGTCTATAAAATTTAATAAAAGAACCATCACAATCTAAATTCAAATTACTTCCAGTTTAATATATTAAGAAAATTCTACATCTTATATACGATCAGTATAAAAGTGTTTTTAAGTAAGTGTCGATTAATAAATGACGTGGTCCACTCGAAGGGGGCAGACGACCATCTGTCAAAAAGGCACTTCTACATATGGAAGAATGAGTGAATTTTTAAGTTGTCACCCGCTCTTATTTATATTAAACAATTGAGAAACAAACTAACTCAAAGCACAATGAATCCAAAATTTTTATTGACCGGAGCGCACGCCCAACAGATTATGTCAGAAGCATACGTATAATTATTTAGTAATCCCATGATCAGTGCACTCAAAAACGCTCACAAAATTATTTTATTCCATAATTAAGAAAAATTTTTTTATTAAATCAATGTTTTAAGCTGTAACCTATCTTTATTGATAAATAGTACATTGTGCAAATTAAATAGAGCAAAGGATTAAATCAACGATTATTTTTCCAATAAATTAATTTAAGAATTGTTGTATAAAATAACTCTGGTATAAAGGTAGCGTCCAGTATTAGTTGAATGTCTATCCTCAGAAGCAGTAATGAATAATTATGAATTACACAATTTTCATTAAAATATAACTTTACTCTATGTCACCTTTGCATTATCTTTGTCAATGTTTGTTTTTTTTTTTTAAGTGCGACTTCCTACATTTCAATGAAACCACGAATTGTATATTTAATCTACATAAGAAATATAAGTGTTAATAGTAAGAATATGTAATGGAAGAAATAGCGAATATAATCAAGTCTTATAATTTTTAATGTGATAGATTTATTGAATGCATCATATTAAATAGAATTACTCTCACAAAAATACGACTTGATTAAAAGACAAAACTTTGATTTTAACGTTGCTCTATAAAAGTTTTTGAGAATGAAAACTACCTGCATAAATTAACTGCGATACAAATTAAATTATTGATTCATCAGTTGCGTTCGTTTTTCAGTTTCTTTAATTATTTCGGTTAATAATAAGAGGAAAACATATGATTCAAATATTAAAAACTCAACTGTAGAACAAAAAATTACTCACCACGATCAGCAAAATAAAAGAAACTAATTGTAGAAATTATAAAAAGTGTTTTAGAGAAAGTCATCTTGTCGAAACTTTATATACGTATCGTGAAAATAAGTAAATTTTATATGTATACATGTTTAATTTGGTAACGGCTTAAATAGTAAATTTTTCTCATTGCTAATAAAATAGTATATTTAATTCACATTAATTTACATTCTGTCTGTTCAGAAGTAATATTACTATCAAATTATCTAATTTTGTTCTGAAATTATAAATTACAATTTGTATTATTATTTTACTTGCTTGGATAACGTGCTATTCACAATAATATTTCTCCATTAAATTACTATTATTTATTTACCAAAGAATATACGAATGTAAATGTTCTTATCAAGTAAATGCCTACATTTTACAGTCCGCTAAATTCTTTGCTTTTAAATTTATATTTCAGCTTTCAATTTATAGAAAAGAATATTGATCCTTATTTTTCTATAATTGATTTTCTGAAGTATATACTAACCAATTACGGTAGGGGGTCTTTTTTCCTTTTCTTCTTGTAACATCACATATCAGTAGATTACCGAAATAATATATACGAATATGTATTCATTTATATAACTAGAAATAATTATTACAGGTTGATTAATTATCGAACTAGACCAAAATCAGCATATATTTTAATAATACAAAAATATTGGACTCGGCCGATTGGGACAACCAAATTTGTATATTCCACAAATAAAAAATTTACATGTGCTTTGTTTACAAACACATCGTAGCCCTCTGTCCCTGATTATTACCAGTATTTAAGAGCAAAAAAGGGACGAGCAATATTAAGGCAAAAAACGAGCGACATTAAATAATCTAAAATTAAAAAAAATATTGGTCAAATGTTTTGTTTCTGTCCATTGTAAGATTCAGGCTCTGATGCAGGTGTTAACTCATCGTCTGGAAATATTTTTTATTAAACACTTTCTAAGATGTAGTTTCTATCCTATAAACTCTTTTTGGGCAGATAAAAAGTAGGTGTCCAATATTTTCCGATACTTGATATATATATATATATATATATATATATATATATATATATATATATATATTGGCAAGGATTTTCATCTGATAAGATAAGCAGTCATTGAATAGTTAATTCCACGATCTTATAATGAGATTAGGGATGAATTAAAAATTTTTTATCGTTGATAAACATCTACAAAGAATACATATACAATATTACTATCCAAACTTTCAAGAATACAAGTAAATCGACATGAAAGTATTTATTGAACGGCAGAAAAAATTTTTTCTCAGTTTATATACTTTTGAATTGAAATTATTGTCTACCTCTCGAATGAATTAAATTTAACTGAGAGAAATGAACCGGGATTTTGACGACCCAGAATATATTTCTATAATCGTGTTTCAATATTTTATTTCCGATTATTGATATACGAGTTTTAGTATTCGATTATTAATATTCGATTATCGGTATTCGATTATAGAGTTTAGATTGTCTATTAACGAGTTTCGATTTTCGATTGCTGCTTTTAGATATTCCGTTTTTAGTATTGGAGTTATTGGCCGGCAATTTTTTAGTTTCAATGTAAGGTATTGGATGTTCGATACACAATATATACAACAGTACGTATCCCGCGCATTATGGTAAAGCATGTATTTGTGGATTTGTTGTAATCTTCGAGAAAGATAACGTTAATACGTGCATCCAAATGATAAATCTTATAAAAAACTTATAAAATTTAACCACCGACCTGATTGCTTTTGTATTTAGATTGAGACCCGCGCCTCAGGTAACTTTATAAGTAATATGTTATAAAATCTTAAATATGATGAGTAAAATGATAATTATATTATTGGATAAGTCAACCAGCTAATTGATCAGGATTTTGTAGAATCGGTGTAAAATTCTATGACCGGTTAATATGCAAAGTGCCAAAATTAAATAGATTATTTTAACTTAGACATCTAATGAATTAATATATGCAAGCTTAAGAATGAAGCCAATTATTAAAAACTATTATATGTTATTGTATACATTAATAAAATTACAGAGATTCTATTTATAAATACAATAGTTAGAACAAAATTTCTTGTAATATTAGACACTGTTGAAATAATAGAAACCTTAGAATATATAAGCAGAATGTTACAATAATATTAATTTAATTGATTCTTTAGTATGTTCTGGGAGTACGTGATCCTATATAGATTCCTTTGAGTTTTGATAATAAAATTGCAAATCAGTTTTCCAAGCTGTTCGAGTTATAAACGCTTATTATATAAAATGATGTCAGTTTTATCGGCTGAACGAAAAATTTTTTTAAAATAATTCCAAAACGTCTTCAGTTAGACCCAGTTATTCTAACTAAAATTATTAAAGGTCTTGTCTAAGTATTTATTTAATTATTATTAAAATAAATCGATTATATTTCTTTAGGATATAAATAATAAAATACACTTTATTTTAAGTAATAACATTTAATAATTTATTGAAGGAATACAAGGAGGTGATAGAATTATTATAATAAATTCGAATATTATATATATATATATATATATATATATATATATATATATATATATGTATGTTGATTGCAGGCGAGTTTATGATAGTCAGCAATTTATATTCAATATCAAATAATATAAAAATCTAAAATACTATTAATTTCATGAAAAATAATGGTGTTTATAAAGCAGATTATGGCTTTTCATTTCGATAGGAATTAACATTATGATTTCAAAATTTTACTAAGATAATATAAAATCTGCGCGATATATAAATTGAACGTAACTAAGGAACACTATATTTTCCTGTATTATACATCTCGACAAGTAGCACGTAATAAAGAGATGATCCGCATATATATATTTCACTTTAATTATACAAAATTACATTAAACATTAAAACTGTTGATAGTAAAATAGACAATCGATATAATTTTTTTGTCTTTAACACTAAAAGTTGCAATTCAAAATTACTAATTACAAATAATTAAACAAACAGTCTCCGTACGTACGGATTATTTAAGCGTTCAAACCCTTCAGTAGGAATAAGATTGTGAATAAAACAGTCGATGTTGTTCACAAAGGAGGATACTTTCACGTATATAGCTCCTACTTTAGTATTATCGCAATCGGGTGTAGTAGTAGACATAATTCCTACCAGCACATTCCCGACAACAAGTGGATTTCCAACGTCGCCCTAAAACGATATTTAGATAAAATCAAATCAAAGTCAGATTAAAATCAAAATGTGATATAGTAAATGGCAACTTATAAACTACGAGAATACGCCATTTTAAATGAAAATATAATATGGATAGAAGGATTATTCAAAACAGAATCATAGCGCATCCAAATACATGAGATTGCCGGACGTTGTCTTTTTTATATTTTCTATTCGCTTTTACTTATACGAATAGTTAGCTTTTCAGTCCAAATGAAACAAAAACGTACTTTGCAAACGCCGACAATTTCCTCCCCTTGCTGTTCCTTCATCATTTTAGCGCAAAGATTATTTATGGCTACGTTTTGAGAGTATGAACTTATGCAATCCTCTTCGCTAAGAATCTTAGCATGTCTGTATCTTAAGGCAGTACTTAAATTTCCAGTTAGCACCGTTTGAAATCCATTTTCATTTATACCTATTTGAATTTCGAAAAATCCATGTCCAGATACAGTTCCAGTCAGTGTTGCAAATGATTCGCCAGACCTCGGTAATGTAACGGTATTGACAAAGGAATTCAATCCAAACTGAATTTCATTTGATAACTGAAACAAAAAATAAATATCTTTTATATTTGTAAAAGAATGATTTAAGATTTATATTAAAAGAACAACTTTAGCTTGCCGCCTCATAAATTTCGCAATTTTATGGAATTTAAGACATTAGCATATACTTTGTTTTCTTATGTTATTTAAGATGAGTAACGGAGTAAAGGTTGACGATCATAATACCGAGAAAGATTTTTCTCAATTGAACAATTTTAGAGGATTGCGAATGGAAAAATACTGTTGAGCGAGATAGCTTTTATGACGATATTTCATTTTAATACGAACCGTCGCGAATTCCACTTTAACGTCCTTCGATTTATGCTCCTAAATACAGGTAAGACATTCCTAAAGGGCGACGGAGGTCGCGGCTGAGATTTGAACTCGGATTATATATACCTTATACACTGAATTCAAGTAGCTTTTGCATATAAAATTAGTCTTAAATACAAGTGTCTTAAGTATAACATTATAGTACTTTTTAGAGATCCACTTTAATTATTCAGCTTGACTCAAGTGGTACTTTCTATATAATCAATCTAATAATTAAGAAACGAGTAAAATCGATAAAATAGATAAAATATAATTATAAAATGGAGCTTTGTACAAAAACATAAGAATAGGCGAAGCTATAAGTAACTAACCTTCACTACAGCGAGATTAAAGTATAGGAAAGATTCGTCGTAGCTTGTAAAATATATGCGCTCGATATTAATTCTGCGTAGATGTAGATTCATCAAATCGTTCGTCCCCACCACAGCGGAATACGTCCATTCTTTTAATTGTCCATTTCGCATCAGAAATATACTAGCGGCAGATATTATGTGTTTACTCGAGATTATGGCGCCACCGCCTAATGTAGTGTAGTCGATACTTAAACTCCTTATACCCTGTATTGTGGCATGGTACGCTATTACATTGTGTGGTACTGATATGCCATTGACAATTGCTTCCTTATTTAAAGCTAAAATTGGCATTAAGGAAAGAAAGGCGAAATCGTAAATAAAATAAATAAAAGGATTTTATTCATTTAATGAATGATAATTTTATGGTCGCGCAATGCACAAAAATTATTCATTGTTATTGCCAATTGCTTGACGGATGTAAATCAAAAGATATAACAATTAACTACTTGAGTTCATAATTCCTTAAGTAATTCACAATAATATTCAATTTAATATATAAATAAATCTGACAAAATTATAATTTAATATAACATGATTATTTCAGATTATTAAAGATTTATTTCCACGACTATTTCAATACTGTTTGAGCTTTAATTATGAACATATAATTACTACGAATATTGAGCGATCTCGTCAATGCCTGGTATTAGCTGAATTGAAAATTAAGGTGCTCGCAAAATTCTTCACCACATTCACCGTATTACCGCGCGAGCAGCATTATAGCCGCGCCTTTTCGCACATTCGCCAACAATTATATATCGGGCATTATTAGCCGCCAACAAATAGCTGAACAGTTCCGAAATTCCCGCGTTCCCGTCGAGAGACAGTGAAAGAGAGAAAGAAAAGCAGAAAAGAGTCGTCAATCGTCATCCAGCCGATGAGGCCGAGAGCCCGAGTCATTATATCGTTCCGCTTTTACGTCCACCCCGTTAGATTCTGGCGTCGCAGAGCGAGCAAACCAAATAAGACCGTCGCCGTAAATCATCGCGTTGCCCGAGAGACATACGAATGCGCGGACATTGCCAATGCTCGAGAAGGAGAGGGAGAGAGCGGAAAAATGCGAAGAGGAACGGAAAAGGTAAATTGCAAGAATTAATCGTACGCGGGCTTGGAACAATGGGGATCGGGGCGCGTAAGCGGCGATTCTCGAATCGGAAACAGTAGCTTGGAATTCCAGAGGATTCGCGGCAGAGAAATGAGATCTCGCGGCGGCTCTATGGGTCCAATTCGCTTTTCGTACAGTTAGAGTTGGGACATTGTCGTCAATAGCTACTATCGTTAATTGCACTGTGATATGCTAATTGAAATCGAGGAAACTTCCAGTTTTAAAACAATTGATGATTTTTCGAGTTTTTTTGATTTTCAAAGCTTTTCCACTATGTCGTCGTTGATTTAAAAACTGATCGAACCACCTTGTAGGAAGGCATGTTCTTTGACTTACTACCTTACTCCACTTCTCTTGCACTTAAAGAAACGCTGGATTTACATTTTTTTCTGTATATCATATTCGTTAATCGTAAGCAAAAAAAAAAATTCTCGAAAGAGATATTGAAATGAAATAAGAAAAAAAAACTTAATTTCCTGTAATCGTCCATCGACTGTAAATGGAATTTTTAATGCTGCATCGATATTACCAAATAGCAATACAGCGGGAGCTCTCGCAATTATTCGTTGATAAACCAAAACTATTCGATCAAATCAAATTCTACAGTTTTATCGATGCGTCCCTGTAGCCTCCAGTGATTTTATAGATCATTTATACCTATAATTGAAACTGCGTTGTAACGACGTAAAATGCTTTTCATCAATTAAGATACGTGTATATAATAGCCAGTCCGTTCGATAGGATATACTTTCTTATATACGTAATTGAAAGCATAAACCTTGCTGGCATCACTGTAAAACAGTAGAGGAAGCTTGAAAAATGAAAAAAAAAAAAACGACCCGGGACAACGCCGGAAATCATTTCGCTCCGCGAGCTCGGGCCGCATACCCTGACGCGCGTCCAACGGACTTCTTTCGGAGCGCGTTAACGACCGCGGGGCCGCGGGTGAGAAACGATCGCCCAAAGTGCGAGGGACGAATGTCGGGCGCAGGCACGAGGGAGGGCGGGAGAGAGAGAGAGAGAGAGAGAGAGAGAGAGAGCTTGGCAGTGATTAGAGCTCGCCGACTCGTCGGTGATTTGTGCACGTTACCCGCCGTTAATTGTCGCGAGCGCGCGAGGTCTCTTACACACTCGCCCCTGGCCCGCCCACTCGTCGGCGCTTTATTGACCCGCGCTCGCGCGTACGTCGACGGCGACCGGGGACCGCGTGAGAGGGGTGGCCGTGTGCGTGTATTTACGGGAGGTCGTGCGGTTTTCGTAGCTGCCGATAGTGCCGTGGGTATCGTCGCCGGACATCGTCATTCGCCGTGTATCGGAGTATTCAGTGGCTCCAGAGAGATTTGGTGTCTTTGCCTCGATTATGGGAGGATTTGTTGATAGCAGCAGCGTGCTTCGGTTGCTGGGAATGCTAGTTTTATATTCACTGAAAATTCGAATGCGTTTTGACGAAAATTCAAGTCCCGTCAAATTGTTCGTCGCATTTTATGGGGGTAATTTCGTACGTCACACATATTACAACGTTTTCTATGATAAATGTATAATATATCTGTCGCATAGAGCGGTTAAAGGAAAATCCAAGAATACGAAATCCACGTGAAAATCCGTGATAGTCTCAGTAATTGATCATGATAGATGGTGCCACGAAAACAAAATGAAGCATATAAAATAATTGTCTTTATTTACTTATAATAACGCTCAATGGCACTACGTAAAAGTAGAGTCAATGCCGGGTGTTGGTGTCTTGAAGGTAAGTGTGCTACATCAAGAGTTCTATATGTATACGCACGAGTGCGCGCACGCGCGCGTGTTTGTGTACGTACCTACGTACTATGTGCATACTCGGTGAACCGCGCGGAGTACGATAAAATATACGATATTGTAGTAAATTTAACTTTATCTGATAAAGAATTTCATTTGTTAAAAACATATGATATTTTTTAAATTCCATTTCATGGAACTCGCACATAACAATTCTTCTATATTACCTTACAGTATTATAAATTAGCTTTTCTGTAAAGCATTAAAGATGAAATATTAATGAACAATATTCTATACGAACACTCTAACTATGTGATATCAGTAGTTAATTTGTACAATAACTTAATTCAAGTAATCATTTCAATTCTATTAAAAATACACGATACGAAGTCGTTCAATTATTTCGACTCGTATTCTTCAACAGCATAGCTTCTCGACATTGTCGCCGTATTCCAAAACCCCCATTGCGCCCCGTCCGCCAGTCGCGCAACCAAGCAAAACGAACAGAATAGCAAAGGAAAAGAAAAAAAAAAAATCTCCGTCAACGTGTTTGCCCGTTGCCCGGCACGCAGAGACCCCCCCCCCCAACTAATTACGCGGTAAAAATAAATTAAAAGACGCGCGGTACGTACTTCTGCTCCGTCAATCGGCCGCGGCTCTGTCGCCGCGAACAAAGATTACGTCGATCCGCGTCGGGCGGCGCCGCGGCGTGAAACCATGTATATATATATATATATAGTGCCTGAACAGTCTCCGCCGCGTGTACAGCAGGGAAGATCGCCGCGCCGCCGCCACTTCGCGAAACAATGGGAGAAAGGGCGCGGCGGCGTGGCGATTCGCGACTGCGAACGAAAAGAAAAAAAAGAAAAGAGGCGGGAATGCCGCCTTGCCCCTCCACGTTCCAAGTGGAAAAGTCGCCGGTGAAGAACCGATCAATTAGCGTTCGCGGGGCAAGGTCGGAACAAATGAACACCGGGGGAGACGAGACGGAAAAAGTAGGAGGAAGGGTTCTGCCGACGTCAGTTTCCTCCCCCATACCCTCGTATGCGTCGCCTGTCGCGCGCTCGATTCGAGCAGCCGCCGCAACGTCGGGGCAACTTCCATCAGCTCCTCGGCGCCTCGATCGATTCGACTTCTTCGCGAAGTTGCGGGGGATGACTTTTCCTAATGCGTTACGGCTGGCCTGACGCGACGTTTGCGCGCGCACACACACACACACGCACGCATAAATGGAGCGAGATCGCTGACACAGAGAGGAGGGGGGGGGCGCATCCTGTCAGCGTTCCGGCACAATGGCCGTGTCCATCAAGGGGGGCGCGCCGCGGCTACTCGCATCCTCCTAATTAACTCGAGTCCGCGCGTCGACGCAACGCCGTGACGCGTTTTCTTCAATGAACGCCGCCGAGCTCTCTCCTCTCGCCTTTGCCGCGGTAGCCTTGGGGCCACGCGCACTTCGCGCACAGGTCTGTACGTCTATCTGTATATACGGAGAACGAAAATGATACATTGGTTGAAAATCGCGTACTATCTCCTTTTGCTTTTTTTTCGGTACCTGATTGATTTGAGAATGTTGAACTAATCGAATGAAAAGAGGAAGAGGGAGAGAGAGAGAGAGAGAGAGAGAGAGAGAGAGAGCGGAATGCAAGTAAACTCTACATATCCCTCTTTCTTCGTATAGTTAGGTATAAATTCTCTCTTTCCCTCTCCCTCCCCCCTCCTCTCTCTCTCTCTCTCTCTCTATATATATATATATATATATATATATATATATATATATATATATATATTAGATATATAATATCTATAAGAATGCTAATAAGAGTAACAGGCGAAAGACGCGAATGGACGAGAAATAGAGACATCGCGTCACGAAGTGATGAGTTATGCGGATTTCTTCAATTTCATTATGTTCGATTATATATGCACCCGAGTAGGAGGGGGGGGGGGAGCGTTGAACACTCAGCGCCGCGTGTCTGTCACACTACGACCAGCGTGTGAAAGTCTGGAGCGGGGATCCACCGACGGGGTTAAAAACAAATGCTTTTCGAATAAACGATTTTCTTCCCCCCTCCCCCCCCCGCCTTCCCCACTTCTGCGCACGGAGGCCCGCGGGAAACGAAGGGCAACGAACGCGAGGCACTCCCGATGACGAGCTCCCGTCGGGCCCAAATCCCAGCGGACCCGATTCGTGGATCTGCGCGGTGACGCGCCCCATCATTGGTCAATGGAGAATTCGAAGAAACGCCGAGTGTCGTATAATACGGGATTCAGGTCCAGGAGCCAATTCTGTTTCAATGCGTATATACTCGGCAATAATTGTTATTATTATTATTATTATAGAATGACACAGTTGGCGAGAGGACTCTACGGGCCTTGATTCGATAGTTTTTTGGAAGCGGGGGGGGGGGGGTTGTCTAATGGTTGGACCTTTGCGCTGGAAAGCGAGCTTGAATATTTTCTGGAAATTTCTCTCACGCGCTGGTTCGCACGATACATGTTTCTACCATTGTTCGGTATTCAACGCTCGTCTAAAGAATAATAATAATCGATTTTTTCACTCGCTTTGAAACTTTAATGTGGAAATGGATTAAGTCCAAAATTCATAACGGAACGCCATCACGCAGTTATCAAACATATCAGTCGATTAGTTTTTTGAAAAAATTCTTTAATGATAAATTTTACCAGCGGAATCGCTTTAGCATCTACTACGTTCCCAAATGAATTGGCATTTAGTAAACAGTCTTAATTATTCTAATTCACCAATAAGAATTACAGTTATTACAGAAATGCGCGATGTACATGTATAAAAAGATGGAGATATGAGACAGACTTAGAAAAACAACATTAATTATTGAATTCAAAATTTTAATCCGAATCATTATTTTTGCGTTAAAAATGTTTTTTTTTTTAAAAGAAATTAATTAATATAAATGAATAGAAGGAGTATCAATAATTTTTCTATTATGCAAAAATGAATTAAAATTGATTATAATAAATTTCATAATAAAATACTTTAGAAATGGTATATTTTGCTTTTATAACATAATTTCCACCAAATGTTTAAAGAATCTTGTGGTCCTATTCAAATTGTTTAAATAACCCATGGAAGCATACGATCCTTTTGAAAAGTATGTCTCTATAAATTGTGAAGTTATGGCTGGGAAGATTTGTTAATATTACCTATATATATATATATATATATATATATATATATATATATATATATATATATATATATATGAGCATAAGCCAGCCTCGATTTCGGAGCATCATAATATGGTGAATCAGGAGGACGAGCCTGTGGATTTCATCGCAGATAAATTCCACACTGATTCTTCAAACACAGCTTATAAGATACATAAACTTATTTTTTATAATGGAATTCTAAAAAATAAGTTTATAATTCCATTGTATTGAATTCATTAAAGACATCATATATTTTATCTGATATTAGATTTCCATATATATATTTCATATAAGAACCTCGTGTTTTATTTGAATGAAAAGTAATAGTTTAAATTACTAACGTTAAAATAGAAAATTGATGCAATTTGCACTGGTGCAAATTTCGAAGTTACTAGGCATAATCATTCTTTAGGATGTGATAGTGTATATGAATTAGGTTTTTCTTTTTTTTTTAACCAAACGAGTGATAATCTACTAAGACTGTAATAATCTTTATTATACTTTCGATTTATTATTGGAAAATTTACTGAAAAATTTACAATGATCATTTTAACTCAAAGTCAAGCAGCTATTCCTTCACTTTGTTTATAGCATATTTTTTGCTTTGTTACTTTGCTATATCATTAGTGTTTTAAATAATGTTTTTTATCAAATTTCAGAATAAAGCTATATGTTTATATATATATATATATATATATATATATATATATATATATATCTTCTGAAGGCATTTCTAACACACATAGTTCCTTTAGCAGGCGCGACATTTTTGTCTATAGTTATATAAATATAAATAAATAAATATATATAAATGTATACACTTGGTAGGTGCAATGCACACCTTCGTACGATTGCAACTGGTATCGCCTGTAATTTCACCGCTTGTTCTCGTCTCCTCCGCCGGTCTCTCTCCTCGGTTCCCGTATAATGTACAAGTTTATATATATATATATATATATATATATATATATATATATATATCTACATACACGGTAGAACCACCGACGCGTCGAGTAACGTGTGCGTAAGCTTCGAAAGCGGACCAAAAAGGAAACAGACAGCGCGCGGTCCCGAAATTCGGCGAAGAAAAAAAATGACAACGAATTTCGCGAGTGCGCTCTTTCTCTCTCTCTCTTTCTCTCTCTCTCTCTCTCTCTCTCTCTCTCTTCTCTCTCTCTCTCTGGGTCGCGATATGCGGGACCACTCGAGCGCGGGCGCACTTAATAACCGATAATTTATTAATACTGCAAGTTCAGCGTTAACCCGGTGAGTAAATCAAAACGTCCTTGTTTTACGGCTTGCATTCATTACGGGGCAGGTTGTACTCCGCTCGTATATCCTCGGACAACGACGCGGAGAGGAGACGCGCGCATGGCGCGCGAGGTGTATTAAACTCCTAAAAGGGAGAGGGCGCAGCCTCGCTTCATCTTCTCTCTTTCTTTCACCCGTCCTCGTTTCTCCGCCGCCACCGACCCCCCCCCCCTCTCTCTCTCTCTGTCTGACTCTTTCTCTCTTTCTAAAGCTTTACCTTTTCTTTCCTTCGCTTCCTCTCGCCTTCTCTGTAGGGGCGCGCGAGCCTCTTCCTTCGCATTGTTAAAGCCGTTGAGGAGCGAGCTCCTCGCAACCGCCCTCCCCCCCCCCCCCGCCACCAGATCTGTCACGTGCACGCAGAGGCACACGAGTACACGCGCACCGCGAGCGTTTACGATACCTATACGCGCTCGGCGTGCCGGGTTCGGCAACAGCTCTCATCGACAAGATAGCGCGCACTGCTCGCCAAAGGGCTACTCTCAGCCTCGCGCGAGTCCGCCCTGGTTTTTTCTGTCTATAAACTATATATATGTATGCACAAGCGCTTCTCTGCCTCCCCCCCTCTTTCTCTCTCTCTCTCACTCCCCTGCTCTATCTCCCTTTATCCGCGCCGCGTATCGAGGGCCCATCGGGGCAGCTCGTAAAAGTGTCGCGGGCCCATCGCACGGTTGCAGCACCCGGCTTGAATGAATTTCGTCCATTTTTATGCCTGCCAAACCACCTCCCCCCCCCACCCCCCACCCCCGGCCGGCCAAGCCCACGTCCCACCCGTCCGTGCTACCGCGTAAATTATTGCGCGAGCGGCATCGGCGCGCGGCAGCGCGGGGACGGTTATGCGAAGCTCCGCAGGGTTAACGAGAAGGTGCGCTATTATTTGTGCGCGACGACGCCGCGCCGTCGATGCAGAGCCAAACGAGAATCGAGTGTTTTTTTTCGTTGTTTTTGTTTTTTTTTGTTTTGTTTTGTTTTGTTTTGTTTGTTTGTGTTGTTTGCTCAACCTCGCAAGCTTCGCGAGATGATACCGCGAGTATGAAAGGTGGATATACGGCAAGGGTGGAGGATACGAGGCCCGGCTGTGGAATTTTTGAAATAAAATTCTACTTTAAATTATGTATGTATACAATGGCGGTAAAATCATTTTTTTTTCTTCTTTTTTTTTTTTAATCATTTCGAGTGGCTTGTACTTCGCTTCTGTGCATTCATCGCGGAGTACAGATTGCTTCAGCTGCATTCCGAAGCCAATAGAGCACAAATTCATTGGACGACAATGTTTTGATGTTTAAGTACGGTAAGCTCGCATTACGGCGGCGCCGTTCGAGAGCAATAAATTACGTACTTTTTAATTTAGAAGATACGAAATTGCCTTCGTATACGCGTTATTTGTCCAATGTCACCGCTTGTTTTTTAGATGTTCGAACGTACAAGAGCATTTCCATAAAGAATAATTGCATAACAATCTGGAATTTTATCACGAACTTTTCGACCTTTAATGATAATTACAGAAATCAACTTTTCACATTTATTAGAAAAAATTGAAGAAACCACTAACGTGACGCGATCTTGAATCGACCCTTTTCCCAACTACGATACGACATTCCAATATCAACTCATTTGAAAATCTCGCAGGACAGTCCTGTAATGTTTAAGCGTGGCATATATATATGTATAAAAGAATAATATATATATATATATATATATATATATATATATATATATATATATATATATAAATAAAATTTTCGAACTAATACACACACCTAAACATTTCGGAATAATTGAATTGTTTCCAATAGTAACACGGATAAGGCAGGCGAGACTCGATCAATATCACAATAAATGTCTACGAATAAACCTACAGATCGATTTCATTTGTTCTCCAGCAATTCCTTGGTTACCGAGAAAAATTCACCTCTCGAACGAAAAACCACCCAGTGTCTGGCTATTAAACAATGACTGCGTTGCATCGACCAACGTGCTCGCTTGGAGAAGAAAGGAAACAGGGCGAGACACCTGACGAGCGCCTATAAAGCGATTACCTCATTCGCGTCAGCTTTATGAAACTTCGATTATTAATTTCAACGGGGATGGCTATATTTCTGGATTCACATCGGCGTCTGCTACCTGACACGGTGATTATGTCATTGGATTCGGCACAGTGTATCGTATAACTTTTCATTCGTCATTCCTGGCGTCACATCGACGCGTTTGCCTTCCTATGACCATCGGGCGTCCCTGGCTATTGTCTTCCTCCCAAGCGACACGTGAATTCGGCTGTTTTTTTTTTTGTTGTTTTTGTTTTTTTTTGTTCGTTTCGTTTCCGTAGATCCCAGCTTCCCGTCAATCGGCCCTACGGCGACCCAAAACGCGCGTGACCCAATCAAAAATCCATTCTCCCGTCACAGTCGAGATGCCGTACAAAAGCTTGAAAAAGAAAAAAGCTGGCGGTTTTCCCGTTTTCTTCCTCGGGTGCTGCCCGCCGCTCGGCTCGACAGTCGAACGGGAAAGTATACGGCGACTTTTGGTCGCGCATACGCTGGCCGGTAAGCCACGCATGTACCCGCGGCACTACCACTAGCACGCACATCCATCCACTCACATTATTCTCTCATTTGCCTTTCTCCCCAATCCTACTATCCATCCCGTATAATACACGACAATATGGGGCGGCGGAGGAGGGGGAGGGGGCGAACGAACGAAATGCAGGTAAATACGCGCGCTGGCTGAAAGGCGCGACAAGCGCATAAGTATGCAGTCTCTGCGTGCGTGTGCGTGTGCGTAAGGCCGGGCGGATGCGGCGGAAGGGCGCAGCAGCATCGGCATCGGTAGCCGAGAGTCGGGCGCGGTGTACGTATGTACGTATACCTATATATGCATACGTGTGCGCGCGCGTGTGTGTATGGACCACCGTGACCGCCGTTGCGCGCGCGCAGCACGCGCGCGAGCGCCTGTAATACGACAGACTCGTAACTCATATCGGGAGGAGGCGCCCACGCCCTTAAGGTAGCCGCGGCGACAACGTCGGACAACATCGGACACCCAGAGCGAGGACACTCAATTAGGGGGATATATCCCCCCCTCTCTCCCTTCACTCCCCCTGCGCGCAGTGCGTCCGCAGGGGCTTATGTGTATAATATGTATATATTTGTATGTATATGTATATATATGAGCGCGAGAGCTGCGCAAAGAGAGAGAACCAGAACGGTGGAGCAGGTTCAGCGGGGAGAGGCGAGGGAGAGAGAGAGAGAGAGAGAGAGAGAGAAAAAGAGTGAAGCGCACTCGGAGAAACGAGGGAGAGCCTTATGACGAAGGAGGAGAGGGATTTGCGCGGGAGGAACGGAGGAAGCCCGAGGAGGAGCCCAAAAAGGACGAGTGATCAACAGCGGGGGGGGGGGGGTCGATAATAAATTGTAAATGCGCTCGACCCGGCAGAGATGAGCTTGTAGCGCGCCCTCGCCATTGTCCGAATTATTTATTGGGCTTGAACGCCGGACCTTAAACTAGATTTCGGCGATTTTCGCCGAGCAACTAATAAGCCCGATAAATTTTCAAGGCTTACCTCGCCATAATGTACCGTATATACGCGCGATGCAAAACGGATATGTATGAATTTTCAGTTACACACTATCTATCTATCTATCTATCTATCTATCTATATATATATATATATATATATATATATATATATATATATATACTTGGATGCCAAGTTGACACAAGTGCGACGCTTTTAATGACGTGAATTTGCGAGGCTTAAATATTCTGCCGAAAGAAATATATTAGTATACAAGTTGTATGTATATATATATATATATAGCAGGAAGGTTTCTTTACACTTTAATAATGGCCATCCGCATGTCTTGTACGTATACGGAGCCACGGGAACAAAGGCCATCGACATCGGGCAGCGCGTTCGTCAACGGTATTATAATCCCCACGCGTGCGATCCACTTGCTCCGCGCGTCGCCCGGGAGAGCGTCGCGCAACGATCCCCGGGCGCGAGCACGATTCGGAGAAATCAATAAGGATAAAAGAGCGGAGAGCGTGTGGGTGAGAGAGAGAGAGAGAGAGAGAGAGAGAGAGGGGGGGGGGGTAGGGGAGAGACGGATGGAGGGGCGAATACCGTGTCCTCCTTCCCCCGCCGCCTCGCTCGATCGCGCGAGGCCGCGCGGGCACACCTGCGCTTATTTGCATAAGCCGCCGGTATATGTGTGTATACGCCTCGGGTTCGAGGCACCCACGCCGCCGCCGCCACCGCGCGCGACACGGTGGCGAATCTGCTCCGCGTGGCAACTGTAATACATCCGACCGACGTAGGCGGCAAAAGATCCTCTTTCCTGCTCCCGCCCCCAACCCTCCTCCCCCGAGCCCCCGCCACCTCCGCGCATGTGTGTATAAGCGCGCGTGAAACGATCCCAGGACGCGATTTGTATTTGCCTTCCCTATCCCCCCCCTCCCTCTCTCTCTCTCTCTCTCTCTCTCTCACTCTTGATTCTAATTAAGCGTTCGCGCGATGGGTGGCTCCTTATGATCGTTAGCGGTGGCGATCGATCGGAGTCGGTCGGGCGGGCGCGCGCTCCCTCACACCCCCGAGCTCCTTGTCGCGCAATAAAAAGAAACGGATCCGGCCAAGCTCAACAGTATATTATTTCGACTTTTTCCGACTCTTCTTTTTAATTGTAATTCGGGTATAGCTGCTCTTCGACGTAGTCGTACGTGGGTCTCCCTCGTTTAAATCGGCGCGCATACACACACTCACACACACACGCACACGCACACACATACACACAAATTCGCTAATTTTGAGCTAAAACATTAAGCTCTGAAAAATTTTTAATGTTAACGCATGCGCAATTAAACTAAACCGTATTATATGTGCGAACTATATATATATATATATATATATATATATATATATATATATATATATATATATTCGTTCTCGTTAAAGGCTTTAAATTATTACGATTGACTTTCAATAAACTTTAACCGTTTAATGCGCGAATAGCGGTATTATGTATGTTCGCGCATTAAATATGTTGCAGCTTTACCGAGAATATCGTACAAGGTAGTTTTCGAGCGATTAAACGCGATTCTCGCAAAAGTATATAAGTATACATCCTCTATATATATATATATATATATATATATATATATATATATATATATATATATATATATAAATTACAATTTGGCGAGAGTAAGACGCGGGCCGAAAAAAAAAAATTTACGGCTTTATCGCGCGCGACACTCGTGGCTATATATACGGGCGTCGTGTGTAAACTTTCCGAGTCGAGATTTAATTTGGCCGAAGGAAGGTCCGTGCGTGCGCGGAATCGATACGCGATGCCGTTGATAGGCCAAAATGTAGATGTACTTACACGATGAGGCGGTATATGTTAAAACATAGAATTGAATTTCAAATAAATAATCATCTTCATTGTAGATATTAATTAGAAAATTCAAATTGAAAGAATGTAAAATTTTTTTATGACTCAGAAACAATGTGTAAATATCATTCAATATACTTTCGTTGATCGTTATTCTTTTGGTTATATATGTTATCAACGTTGTGATTTGGTTTTTTTCTCACTATCAACGAAGATTTATATAGGATTTGATAAATGAATTAAAATACTTCGACAGTTGAAATGTTTCAAGAAATAACTAATGTCAAGACCATAAGTATACATTTTTAAGCATAATTTTCACTGCTCAAAATTCTGACAAAATTACTGATGATACACATTTAAAAATATTATGTTTTTTTATCTTATACCTGCTTCAATTATTGGTAATGAAATATAGATACTATTCTATTGATGTATAAAATAAATAAGTTAATAAATAAGATAATTTTATTGTTTTTTGAAATTTTTTAAAATGTATGCGTAGTTGAGCTCATATCGAAATTTTAATTGAGGCAGTGACACGAGTAACACAACGAATAACATCGTACGCGAATGTGTAAACTGTTGCCGATGCGTTTAATATGTATTATATATGTATAAGTTATAGCCTGCGCATAAATGAATTCAATATTAAAAAATTAAGGAACTCGATATAAATTTACAATTTCCCTGGCAGAAATCTAATAATTTTTAATAGGCTGGAAAGTAGTTACTAGGTAGTAAAAATAGAATCAATCATTGTGGCTAGAAACGAGGTAAATCTTAGAATGCAAAATGTGAACGTTGTCAATAAAATTAAGAAAAAGATAGAAACTAGGTTTAAAAACTAGTTAAAAACTAGGTAGATAATAGGTAGATACTAGGTTGTTTTTGACCTTGTTTCCGGTTAATAAATGAGCAATTTATTTAACAATTAATATTTATATGATATTATAACATTATGTTGTTGATTTAATAAAAGAAAAATCATAAGATATGGAAACTAATAATTTAAAAAAATTACAAAGTAATAATAAAGTCTGCTTGTCGTTCGATTTTATCATCTTAAAAATTACACGTAATAAATTAGTTTTGGAAATATTTTTCTTTTATTATTTAATATCTAATATTTCGCATGAAGCAATTAATTACAAAATTCTATTCCTTAATGTTTTATACAGGCTTCAATTATTGGTTGTTAGTTAGTAATTCTATCCTATTTCTTTATAAAATAAATAATATCATTTGAAATTTTTTAAATTTTATAAAATAAAGTTAATTTTTTAAATTAAAAATCATGCTGAGTTCATAACTATAATTCGTAACTTGATTTTATGGAGAGTGTTCATACGGCATATCTGATGATTTGCCATAGCCACAAGTGGTAAAACATTATCTTGGTTAGTATATAAGCCCGATTATAACTTCCCATAAGTATAACATACATTGTATACGAATGTGTAAGCTATTGTCAATGCGTTGTATATGTATTTAGATGTATAAGGTATATAGAACCAACGTACTTATAAGTTACTTCAAAATTTTCGAAATGAACTTGATAAATATTGATAATTAATTATTTAAAATAATGATTAAAGTCAATGAATTTATATAAGAAAGCATAATAACGATATCAATTTTTTAGCTAGGTTATGTGTTATACCTCGCTTAACCTTGTTTTAAGATAAAGTTTAGTCATAATCACACACACACACACACACACACGATATTCCATAAACAAAATATTAAATGCACATTAACTAGGGAATAACTAGATGAAAAGGAATAAAAACAACCTATTTTCTATTTTTAAAAATAAATTCAGTTTCAATAGGTAAAATATACCTAGTTTCAAGGTAACTTTATTAAAAAGTAAAATATATTTACTCCAAACTAACTATTATAGCTATTAAATACCGAAAAAATAGCTTGAAAAAATGTAACTATAAATCGGCCGGAATGACTGTAAAAAACGTTACATGTTTTCCTATTTACTACCTAACAAATATACCTTGTTACTAGGTATCTTCATTTGAAAATACCTTGTTTATACGTTAAAAATAGAATGCATTTCTACCAGGCTTATTAATGAAACTAACTATTACGGGTGTGAAAGAAAATTTATCTATCAATCGGCCGAATTGACCGAAAAAAAAAACGTTTCGCGTTAAGCTAATTACTACCGAAGTTAAATACCTTGTCACTGGCTTTCTTCATAACTAAGAGCCTTGTTTGTATAGCTCTTAAAAATGTTTATCATTTCCACCAGGGGCTCGAGCGCTCGTAATTTTCATTTCACCGAGTTGTCCGTGAAATTATCCAAAATAAAAGAACAAAAAAGAAGAAAAAAAATAATCGATCCCGGTACCGGTCCGGAAAATTTATTGGCCGACTATCTGCCTCGCGCTCGCTCGCGAATCGCCACCGACAGGCGATCGAACATCATCGGCGCGCGCGGATGATTTGTCGCGGGCATTAAGCTTATGCTCCCAGCGTAGCGAATGAAGCGCCCGACCGGCGCAACTTCCTGCATTAACGCGATTCACGATTGCCGGATAAAGTCCTGGCTCCAGTGGCGGCTGCGCGATTGGACGAGCGCGTAGCGCGCGGCGACGCGCGTCCGTTTAAAGAAACATCGTCCGAGATACTTTTGGAAAATTAAACGTCGTTGAGTCGCCTTATCGCCGCGCCGTTACGAGGAACGCAATCGGTGCAAATCTGTTTTGCAGTAGTGTAGGATGGGTATTTGATCGCAAATTAACAGTCGTGCAGCTGTAATAACATCAAAATTCACGGCGTATGAATTGATTTTGGCTCGTTATAAATCAATTTCCTCAGGATCTCTAATAAAAATAGTAGAAATAATATTATATGTAATGGCATAATTATTGATTTTTCAAACGAAACAAAGGAATCTATCGTTTTACACAGGATCAGAATTTATCCACAAGTATTTAGAAAAATTTTATTTCACTCGATCTAATTTTTGTAAAGAGTAATTTTGTTTGTAAAAGTCGTAGGATTTGGATTCCTCCTATGTATGCATATAATTCTTTGAGTAACGTCTGCTCGTACTCCAGCATCAAAACAAAGATGCGCTCTAAGCCAATGTCGAATATGTTATCTTTCATTATTTTCCAATACTTGTACATAATATTCTTATAACGTATTTTTCGAATAGCCGGATGTTTCGGAAATTTCGGTTAATCCATAAAAACAGATTTTTGAAAAAATATAAAATCTCAATATTAGTAAACGAATTTCTTACAGTTATCGCTTCTTGATAAATTCGGAAAAATCATACTTCTTTATGAAACGGAACTACTTTTGTTTTCAATGCAAAATTTAGAAAGATTTCAAGCTCTCAAATATACAGAGCATCCTCGTACATGTACGAGGATCCATTATTCAAAAACTCAATCTGCACAAAATTTTCAGAAAACCTCGGCGAAGGCTTAGATCACATCGTGCCATCAAATAATTTTATATTTAATTTAATTTGGCCCGAGGCTTTTCGCAGTATTAGCAATAGTATAAGCAACAACTTTCCAAATTCTTACAATTAATTCAATTGAATAAATCTCAAATACTAATTTATGCTACTTACTGAATGACTGATAATTTTAATGATTTAATTTTACTATAATTGTTCAATTGTTTAATTAAGTCTCATCAAGTTTAGTGGAGCAATTCAATTTATCGTTCAATAAGTTTTCATACTCATAATTCATTAATTATTCGCATTTTACTTTTTTTGATATAATATATTGCATTTTTATCAAGTCGCCGAGTGACTCTTGTTTGACTTTTGACAAAACCTACTGCGGCTAACGATAATAATCTATAACTATAGCCTCGCTCGAAACGATGTATTGCCCCGAGCAAGTGTGCGGCCTGACCGTTCCGCGCTTTGCCCGGCAAAAATAAAAAAAAAAAAAAAAAAAAAACGCACCTAGAACAGCCGAGAGACTCGCGCTGTTATGCACACACACACACACACACACACATCGGTATATAATTTACCACATTAAATTTTAGACGCTGTAAATGTACATCGAAATTCATATTTACCTCTCGCTTCGTTCCAGATTTCTTGCAGGACATTATAATTAATACGTCGATGTGACTGATTTTTTTATCTTTCGGAGATGTATAGGCGATCAATTATATATGCTAATGAAATATTTTTATTAGGAATGCCTTATGTATACCGATGGCTTTGGGTCGCACCTGCTGTTTACGCCAGTGGAACTTTTATACACTTTTTAATATACTTGCTTTACACTTATAATACATAAACTCGCCACCTGCTCCTAATTATCATATCATATCATATCATATCATATCATATCATATCATATCATATCATATATATATCATCGTAATCGTATACGTAACAGCAGTTTGAACGTAACTTAATAACTGGCGCGTACCGACATTTTCCCATGGATATTTCAATGTTTTCCCGACAAATATTCGCGATTCCCGATAATCGGGCTCTCGATATCGATTCCCCGAGTATACATATGTATTATATATATATATATATATATATATATATATATATATATATATATATATATTATATAGCCGTAGGTGAGCGACGCCGGCGCACTCGGTCAAGCGCGCCGCGCAGATATCGGAACGACCATGCGCGACGCTGTGATTTATCGCTTATATATATATATATATATATATATATATATATATATATATATATGTATTGGCGAGCGCGCGCTGCTATAGTGCACCGACTCGCCTCAAAGCCCGCCGCCGCCGCCGCCGCGCCGCGCCGCCACGGCACCTCGTGCTTGCCGATTCCGATCGCGGTCGCCAGCCCCGGCAGAGGGAGCTCATTGGCGCGCACGCAAATTCCCCGGGTGGATTTCGCGAAAGAGATACGAAACCTTGAGGGTATATATATATAATATATATATATATATATATATATATTGAGGTCGGGAAACAATTAGGCGCGCGGTGCTCCACGCCGAAGTCCGCGGTCTCATCGGGCAAACCATTTGTTTTTTTTTATTTTAGAGCAATCGCGCTTATTGTTAATGAGCGATGATTCGACGATGAACTATGTGGGAGCCAGCTGATTTTTTAACGTTGAGCTTGGCATAAATTACGTCTACGCGCGCGTAGACGTAGCCATAGGCTCATTCATCCCCTTGGCGACAGTGCCAAGAAATACTGCTTATTGCCAAGTATTTACTCAAATCGCACGGGGTACTTTTTCTTTCTTTTTTTTTTTTCGTTTAATTGGGACAGTAATATTGACTATAGATTGGATATCAACTCGCTATTTTATTTATTCAAATCGTGAAAGTAACTGCTCGATAATAGCAAACAGCTTCGAAGATCATAATTATACCATAAACCCCATATTTATTGGTATTCATTAAAACGAATCTCTTCGTCAGTTGTCGGACGAACCGTTTTTAACGATTCTTAAGGCAATCGTATCGATGTAAATTGAAATACGTCATTATTCTTGAAGATTATTCTGTTACGTCAACTTTTTTTATGTTAATATGTAAGCAAAAACTTTTAAATAATTAATAATTAATAACTTGAATACAATCTATAATTTCTTAATAATAAATTCACTAACAGGAGATTTTTTAATAACGACATGGAAACAGCGTTACGATTTGTATTGAATATTAATTGAATGCATTTATATTGAATTTTCTGACCTAAAATTTTCAGGAAGTGTACCCATGGAAAAGAAATTCGATAGACGTGAGATTCGTCTGATAATTAAAAATAAAACATTATACTCAATGAACTTAGGACATACTTGATACTTTGACTTCAATAATCCACATGTATCTTAAATATATATTTTTCTACGAATATGGAAGGTCGATTTTTCTTCGAACAGGCAGACTATCCGATATACTATCTTTTCGATTTTTAAGAACCTAAATCCAAAGAGATATTTTTTCTCGACCAAAAACCAGAGTTTTTTGTTTTATCTCCATTATAATGGAAGTTGCGAAAATACATAGGCGAGGAATTGGAATTTAAAACCTTGATTCCTATTCAAATGGAATGATGCTTTCTATTCATTTATAGGCAGTAAAAATCCCAATTGAAAAGGATTATTTATCGATCATTAATTGGTCTTTAAAAATCGTTGGAAATACACGACATGGATTCCGGGGCCATATTCTCAATGGTACTCGACGCGATCAATACCATTTCACAGCTAGTTTTTTAGGCATCGATCAGACATTGTTTGCTCTCCAGTCTTGACCTGTATTAAAATTAATAAAAGAATTTTCAGGAATTTCAAATTGTCGAACAATTGAGTTTGAAAACATTTATTATGCTTCGATATCAGCGAGACGCAAGGCACGTACGTTATTCTTCTCAAGCGGAGAAAACAAAAGCTAGCCACTTGTTAGGCACAGTTTATTCTAGTCGAACTTAACACGCATCCTCTTAGAAAAATATGAGTTAAACTTCAGTAGCACCAGATAACACTATTGAAAGATCGTTCATGAACATTGTTTATTAATTGACGAATCGATTGAAAGAATGATCCCAAGGCTCTAGTGAATTCTATAAAAAAAAAAGCACAATCGTCCATTGGTTGTCAATTTGGTATTTAAAGAGTGCAGTAATTTATAAAAATAATGACTTAAGAAAGGTCAAATAATCTTGACGATCATTTACATTAATTATTCACACTGCTCTGTCCAAGATTGTAACATTGGCATCTGAAATTAATCGTTGCTTATTTCATTGCAATGCGAAATATTTTTCAACGAGCTGTCGAAATTCTCAATGTTTGCAACTTTTAGCACAACTGTAGGAAGAAACTTTACGGCAAGTAGCACTGTAGTATTTGACTAATGGAGATTCAATCGGGCATACTTTTTCGCCCATTACATTTAACTCAGTGTACGAAGTAAATAGAAAAAATGCATTCGGCTAAAAAGCCTCACATTGAAGGTAATGGATACGCGAGAAAAAGGCGAAAATTTCAACTATACTAGAAACGCCAGTTTTTGCCATGTCTTTAACGCAGGGACTCAACTGTAGAGTTCAAAAGGCATTCGTAATTATTGCGGAAAAGCGTTCCATGTAAATCCACGTAAATTTGTAATACAAGGCATCGAAATCGATGTCAAAAATTCATGCATAAACAATAGATGTTGCAAAATAGAAGTAACTTACCACAAACGGTGTAGGAAAATATAGAAATAAAAAAAGGTATGAACAATTTATTGTGAAAAACCATAGTGCTGATGTTTTATACTTTCTTAATGCACGTACGTTTCAATTATACATGTACTTATCTATTTATATTATCTGAAATTCTGAATTAGAAGTTTATATTATTCTGGTTCATTTTTATCTTATTTTTTCCTTTTCAAGAGAATCTATCATATGTATTGAATCGTTTATAATTTATGAACTGAATTCTTCTATTAATTGCCTGTAATTCTATTTCTATTGTCATCTACTAATCGTATCTGTCATTTATTCTACAATATTTATCTATTTAAATGTTGATAAGCTATCGATTCAACAGTAATTTCGATCTTTTCAAAGACTGATACCTAATGTGTTCAGTATACATTAATCATTGAAGAATACATTTATTAATATTTGATTGAGTATGGAAAAAATATTAATTTATTTTTTGAAAATGATTCTAACTGATGCGCTATATTTTAATTAGTTATGAAACTTATTTACTTATTTTCTAACTCCCATTTTCGTACATAAATAACATAGAAATTTAATAGGAATAATCTTATAACCATAAATTAAGCGACTGAATAGAGGTAAGTTGGAATTTTTTCAATTTTTATACGTTGTTCGAGAAAGTACCATTAAAATATATAGCATTGTTTTCAAAATAAGTTTTTCCAGGGAACTGCTAATTAAACAAATATTATGTAGGCTGTTTTTGAAGCTCTAAAATTTTTCAAATTATACGATAATACGGAATAATGAGTTGACATCTTCTGCATTTTTACAATTCATTTGAAGAACGATTCTAAGGACTATAATGATAACTTCATTATCACCAATCAGTCATCAATAGTTTTATTACAGTTGCACAATGTTTTTTCTCCTCATCCAGGATATTATTGTTATGAATATTTTACCTCCTTGCAGAAAATCTTGCAAAAATAAAAAGTTTGAAACAATAAGATAAATGCACTAATAAACGACAATCTCCGGAACGCATACTCACGCTGGGCAAGCTTCTCAATAGTTTAAATCTGCAAAGAGCAGCTTAAAGGTTGCCCATAAATTACGTGAGCAATTTAGGGAGATTGAGGAGTATAGAAATTGGTTACGTTGACTTACATAAGAGAAGCTGGCACTGGGTTCGGCCAAAAGTTAACTAATAAATTACAAAAAGTTACCTAACTTTTTATAATTGGACGTTTTTAAATATTGACAGTCGTAACGCGAATTAAGCAAGCGCAAAATTTCTGGGGGAAAAAAAAAACCATTCCACTGAACTGTGGAAATACGTATCTTGCAGAGGTCCATGAACGGTAAATCATGCGCTAGGTCTCATTTTTTCACAACGACCTTTTCCCTTATTTCGGGGGCGTGACTGATTTTTTTTTTATTTTACATTTTGAGTTTTATCATTTTTCAACGCCTGCTGTTATCTGAATAATTCGTTTTAACAGCTCGTTTAATCAATACTTTCGTTTGATTTTTTCCTAATTCTTAAATGTTTTATTCGGAGTTTCGATTATTATTTCATGATTTATTCATCGTTCAAGAGGATTATTTTGCAGACATAAGAAGTATAATAGAGAAAACATAATAGAGAAATCCTCCTATTCTCATTTTATATTTACTATGAAAATTAATAATAATAATGCTGTCAATAGCGTGAAAGTATATTATCTAAAATAATATTATGAATAACTTCCACTCAATAGCTTTTTTCATAAACTATGTCATATCTTAAAGTGTCAAGTCAAGTTATGAAAATTTCAAAATTGTCAATAGATAGATTTCAATTTTCAGTATGAGTTACTCTTAAATAACGCAGATTAACGGAACAGCGGCGACTTTACTGGTAAAAATACATGCCGTCTGAGCAGGTGTTAGCTCATTCATTAGACTCCATGTATATGCCCGATTGCGCGATTCGCCATCCATCACCGCGTCACAATTCCGTCCTGTACTTTAAACGGCCGGGAACGCAACGCGGCCTCGCGCTCCCCTCACCCCCTCCCCCCTCCCCCCGCCCGGCGTCAATGCCGCGCCGTGCCCGCGCGATCGCTCGTAAATAAAGCTTCGTAAGTGTATTAGATGATGGCCTGTCAACGGCGTTATATCGTCCTGCGGCCGCGGTCGCAAACTTTGGAAAGCGAGAATCGCCGATGTATATCTGTATATATACCGGCTGGCGGCGGCGGCGGCGGCGGCGGGGGAGGGGGGCAAAAAAAAAGCAAAGGAAACTGCACGCTGGGATGGGTGAACCCGGGGCAGGAGGGTGAGGCGAAGGGTTACGAGGGAGGGAGAAGACGTCGGGAACGGGAATAAATCATGCGCGCGCGGGCGGTCGAGCGGCCGAATCTCCCCCCCCCCCCTCGCCCCCTCCGCCCCCTCCTCCTCATCCTCCGGCGCATTAGCCGGGGGAGGTGACAATCCGTGAAAAGGGCCGTTTCACGTCGCGAGAGGCTAAATCACTCTACTTCTCGCTCGCTCGCTCAGCGAGATGCGCGTCTATATGTACGTGAATTATATATGCACGGACAGCCTCTTTATGCTTCGGTTGTTCCACATATATATATGGAAGTTCCGCGAGGGTACAGACATTAAGCAAAGGATGTATATCCGTTTTCAAGCTTCACGGAGCCTCTGCGTGAATTATACTCGTATTTTCGTTATATAGACTGCCGCATAGTCCTGGACGTATATCTTTATGCACGAATCGACGAGGAGAGATAATGTTGACGAAAATAAAACCTTTAGTCCGTAACTCGTTAATTTGTGGGTTTCCATCGGTATTAAAGCCCTGTTGGGATATATTTAGACTTAATAATTGTGAAAATTCGTAAGTTTATCCACTAAGCCTCTGATTTATTTTTTGATTTTCTGATGATTTATATTTACCGAAATAGAATTAACGCCTTTCACAATGTCTTCCATTTCCCCTGTAAAATTATCTTTATGTTACAATTGTCAAATATATAAGGAAAATAATATATTAATGTATTACAGAATAGTTCTATATGTGAGCGTATTATTACATTGAAAAAATTATTACAAACGTCGGTGCAAACTGTTAATATTCATGATTACGACTGTGAACGTGGATGTACGTTCCAATAGTTGCTTTCGTCGTCTTGCCTGTTGAATTATATCGATTCGTCTTCGGGCCCCAATGAAACGCGACGTTCTTCTGCTACCTGCTCTCTTTCAACGGTAGTTCATCCCTGGGGAACTGCTCATTGTAAAGTCTTGCGATAATTGATCTCCTTAGTGCGTATCTTTAATTATGAAAATACCCAATCACGCAAATAATTATCCAAATCGTATAATGAATTCTGGAAATGATACATTTCGACCTCAAATTTTTAATAAAAAATATTCTGAGATTTTGACCTACTATAGAGCTGAACTATTTAAAATGCTCGCTTATCGTATCGTTTTTCTTAAAAATCATTCATGGAGGGCCTCCTGTACAAATGTGACGAATCCACTTTGATTACCTTCAAAATATTTCCTGCGCAGTTTCAGGGCCTAACGTACTGTAATTTATTAGGTATGATAATTTTTTATTTTGAATTTAGTAAAAGGATTCATGTGCAGGAAAAACTGTATTTTTCAAGTATATAATACTTAATGTAAATTAAAATTCAACTCAAATGATTTTTTAAATTTAATAACATACAATACACTTCATCATTGATGAATTTTCGTCCCATTCGGAACCGTATTCATTGTGTTCTTTTCTCCCACTCAATTATCCTACTAAAGAATAATATTACCTTAAGGGGTTTTATATTTAATTCCAGGACAGATCATTAAAAATTGATAAAACCCTCGTGGATTCATCATAATCAAGAGAGAGATCCACCCGCTTCTCTCTCTCTCTCTCTCTCTCTCTCTCTCTCTCTCTTCCCTCCCTGTCCCCCATCAACCACTCCCGGAATATGGAATACATCGCAAGTATATATATATATATATATATATATATATATATATATATATATATAAAACGAGGCTCGCATGGGACTCGGCGATAAGTCGCTCGCGCTCGCAATTACCGCTGGGTCCCGTAGTGGAGACCGTTCGAGGGCCATCGGGCTTCCCGCGGTTTTATAGGGAAACGGAGCCGCGCAGCGGCTGCCCCGGCGTACTTTAAGATCGCGTCGGCGCGCGCGTCGAGTCACGGAAGCCTCCGAGACCGGGGCACGGTATATATACGTATTATAGCGCCACCGCTGCGCGGGAGCCGGGGCTTATAACTCTCGGGTCGCTTTGTTTTTGTTCGCTGCGTTCTTTTTTTTTTTTTTTTTTTTTTTACCTCTCCCTCCTACGGTGGCGCTCGAGTTATACGCCCGGGGGCTCTCGTTTGCGCGGCCCTCCTTGATTATGATAATGCCGGGTCGGCGAGGGAGGTAATATTGGCTCAGGAAAGTTATCCTGCTGGAGGTAGGCACGATGATAGTCGAGGCTTGCTAGTCGGCGTATAACGAATTAAACCGCTTGTTCCCGATCGCTACTGCAGAGAGCGGCTTTGCTTTGGCATGGGGAATATTGTCGCGAGATTAAAATGAGGATAACGACTCAGTCGTGTATTAATAATTAATTAATATTGTTTTGGACGGAAAATCGGTTTTTTCATTGATCGTAGAGACTCCGTCATATAGTCGTTACAGACGTGGCTGTTTCAGCGGTCGTATGCTCGCGCTAGGCCATTATCACATTGGAATGGAGAAAGAAGAATGCTACAGATAAACGCGAGAGGAGAACTTTATTCTTCAGGGAAAAGAGAGAACCTGGACATTTTCTGGGAATAACGCGCAAAAATGTTTTAATAGGACAATTCATATAATTAATAATTTTCTTTCGACTTATAGTGTAGGGGTCATCCACTCGCTCGCTCGTTATCAAGGTCAAATCCTTGCCTTAATCCTCTGTGATTTAATCTTTGCATGTGCTCACGAGAAACCCTTTTATAAAAAAGATCGTTTTCATAACATTAAGCAGGTATCGCGCGCTTTCTTTCCTCGTTTAAGTTTCTGCTGTCATTCTGAGCAACCGTCGACCGTTGAAAAGCGTTCAATTTGGCCGATCGGTAGTACGACTTGACCGATTTACGAATCCATAGCCGGCCCGAGCATCAATGTAGCCTAAACTACAAGCTGATTTTTATACTTGTTGGCGTTTAGTCCTCAATTTTATCGACAATTACTCGCTCAAGCGTGCATTTTATTTTGATGATCAAGAAACCCATCAGGAGGTGACAATGAAAAGAGGAATCTCGATTATTAAGTGGGAGACATCGTTATATGGTCCGATTTACCCATATTTATGGGTTTGTAAATAACGTTCTATCTCTTCTTCGAAGCAGTTATAAGAACTGCGGAGTATCCGAATTACGGTTCACCATTCCAAATAATTTGAATTTTATTCTAGACATCTCAAAGCGCTTTTGGTAATTCTACCTCTCAAAATTTCCTTATAAAGTTCTTACAAATTCATCACAATTTTGTTGATCCATTGATTTTTCTTAGACGCGTATAATACCAATAATTCATTGTTTTACACTTTTGAACTCGCATTAGATATATAGGGATAAAAATATAATCTTAATTTTCTTCATTAACTGAATGCATCTCCACCCGACTTCGTATAAGAATAGAAATACTTCTCAAACTTTAAAAGAATGAAGTGACGCAAATACTTACATTCGGAATGTATGCAATGACATCAAGATGGGCTTATCATGATACGAATAAGAAAATATTGATCATTAGAATTAATTATTCCACGACTCATTTTGTTTAAATGAGAAGATTGATATAAGGAAAATTCATCACCGGAAATTAGGACAATCTCATTAATATACACGCAACCTGACATTCTAAGAAAGCTTTTCTAATTATCTGAAATTTCCACAATAATCGAATCCTTGCCTTTAAAAACTTCACCTTCACCCATTTGAAAATTTCAGTGCACGAGACAGCTTCTTCAAAGATCGCGTAAGAGCTTGAGACCCGCAGAGAAATACTTTTAGTTGCCTTAACGATCGCGAGCATCTCTTGGATCTGTCGAAACGCAACGACCACCCGCGTGTCCATTAATCACACAGGCCTGCCGGGAGCGCGTGCACGGGTACGCGGTCCGCGGATAATTATACTCGCTGTATCCGTTTCTTCAGGTGAAATTCGGAGCATATCTTTGTGGTTGGCTCGAGTGAAATTGCGCTCGGGGATGTGCTTTCAGCTAAGAGCCGGCAAATTTGCGGCTCGATTCCTGGCTTGGGGTTTCCAGAAAATTCAATTGATGATCTTCACTTACCTAACAGTAAACAGCGCCTTCTATGTATATATATATATATATATATATATATATATATATATATATATATATATAGAGAGAGAGAGAGAGAGAGAGAGAGTTGTTAGAAAAATTGCGATGACAGTTCTCTGTAAAATTTTTGTACTTTTAACATTCTGAATATCCTTTCAAGAAGTAAATGGTTTTCCATTTATGCTGAATTCGCTTGGAATCTTTGGTATGTCAAGTTATTTATTAAAAAAATACCCTTTCGAGGCTTTACGTTGTTAATTTAATTTTGAAATTATTCATCCATCTAACCAACTAAAATTGGATAATAGCTTAGTGCGAGAGTAAAAATTTTGTTGATTTGTTTGAGTTTTATTAAGCGTGTAATTTCTTACAAATTAACAGTAGTCCATAAATTCTCGATCATTCAGTTGAATTAATATTATACTCGAATCATAATACTTCTGTTTCTTTTAAACTGAAAAGTGAATGTTAAAATTGTTTCTTTGAAACGATTATTAATAAAAATCATTCTTTCTCTGATATAATGCAATTATGGAACTCCTATGCTGTCGCTACGCTTCGCAGTTTGTACATAAAAGCTCCCATCTTATATTTCAACTTTATAGTACTTCCTCTAAGACCGTACCAGTGTGCGTTTCTGAGTCAGGCACTGATTCAAGTCACCGATCCATTTCAGTTCCGCGTTTGTCTATGATATTTGATAAATTTATGTAAAAGAAAAATCAGTAACATCTGCTTGTACAGAATGTATGAGAAACAGCTATCAGTGTCTTACCGAGGACATCGTGCTCGTAGCGCAGTCTTCCACGAAACGCACCCGAACTAGCGTGAAAGCCTGATAAAGAACAATGTGCACCTGCCAGTCACTCGTTTGCGTAGTGCAAAAATACTTTCATTCGCGATAGATTCGAGTACACGGACCTTTAATAATCTGTTACATCCAATTTCCAGAAACGACAGGGAACGAACGGAATGAAAAGTATTGGACGCCCGGTGCATAGATCAAAGCGTCCATGAACATTTAGCCACCGCGGTGTGAGCTATACGTACCTCGATGTATACCGCGAACGTTGCCTTGGAACGAAAGCAGAAGAAGCAAAAACCAAAAAAAAACAAAAAAAAACAAAACAAAACAAAACAAACAAAAACCACAACGCGTTCGACGATCTCGTTCGCGAGTACGCGCGGGGAACGATCCACGAGGGAAAACCGCCAGATCGGCCTTCCGTCCCTCCTCGGCGCCGAGCCTCGGCACCCGGGGCAGCGGTGCAAACCGTAATCCAGACGCGGCCACCGGGCTCGGGCGGGAATCGTTGCCGCTCTCCACGAAGAGCCTCGTGATCCGATGCTCCGTGTTCTCTCGCTCCCTCTTTCTCCCCACTCCCCTCCACGCCATCGCCCCCCGTCTCACCGGCTCTCTTTCCCTCGCGCATAATCGGATCTCCAGCCACGGCTAAGCGCGGGCAACGTCCAGTTAATGCTATGCCTTCTCCCGCTTGTGCGCTTCGGGGGCGCATCAGTGGGAGAGAGAGAGAGAGAGAGAGAGAGAGAGAGAGAGCGAGAGCACTTCTGCCCTGCCGATTTCGCGAATGCACTTGTGTGCGCCGCGCCGCGACGGGACTCGGGCGCGAGGAGAGAAAACGACTCATTGGCAGTAAATTATAGTGGCCCGGGGGGCGGCGAAGGTTCTTTCTCTCTCTTTCCTCGGGAAATCCTCCCGCAAATCGGCCGATCGAGTTCGCGAAACACGTGTACACCCGAGAAATTATATACGTATCAGCGGTATAGAGGCGCAGTGAAAGAAGGGGAAAAAACACCCGGGAAGGAGGGAAGGGACGCTCGGCTTACACACACACACTCTCTCTCTCTCTCTCTCACTCTCTCTCTCTACCTCGCTCTCCTCGCCGGATCTATCGATCTATCTCTCGCCGTCTCCCGCCCGCGCGCTCGCTCGCGCCGAGGCGCAGGTGCATTAGCGGTACGGTATTTATATCCTACGTTCGCGATCTGGTAAATCGCGCGCGTTCGCGTTTATAAAGAGGAGAGAAGGGCGTGGACTAATTTCAAAGCCGTTCCTCATGCGCGCGCGGAATCGCCGATATATGCGTCAGACCGTGTTTTCCTGTTTTTTTCTTTGTCAATGCTCTTTTTCTTCTCTCGTTTTTCGTCGCTGTCTATTTTTGCTAATTCCCTCGCCGTCCGCTGGGGCTCGGAGGCGCGAACCGAGCATTTACATATTAAATTATCGATCGCGGAACGACGCCTAGAGAGAGAGAGAGAGAGAGAGAGAGAGAGAGAGAGAACGAGAGGAAGAAAATTATCTGGCTGTGGGAACAGCGAATACGCCAACGCTTTTACACGGATCCCTTTCTCAATTAGAAGATAAATATACAAGTATATAAGGGGATTTTTGTTGCCCCGATGCGCACGGCCGAGAAGGCGAGGCCCCTGCCCGAGCCGGGGCCGCGAAGATGTTGTTCCGTCTTCATTTAATGGATTTCCTAAATCCTCGCAGCCTGTTTCCCCGGAGCTCCTCTCGTTTTTTTTTTTTAGCGTTCGAAGAGGCTGCTCCCACTGCTCTCGCCCTCTCGCTCGACGTACATATATAGACAGACACGCAGGCCTAAGTGCGTATTTACACGTAAGGGTCCACGCGGTCGCGTCGAATTAATTGATTGCGCGGCGTGTCGATCGGGCTTGCTGAATATTAAGCGGACACGCAGAGGCAGCAACGAGCGGCAGGCCGCTGCGCCTCCCGTGGCTTCGAGGATGCGCTGATTCTACTTAAATATATATATATATATGGTTTTTAACGAACGATCAAAATCAACGAGTTTGTCTCAGGCCCGAATTCTTATTCTCGACTACCATAATTTAGAAAGATTCGAACATATATTTTTTTTTCTGCGAAGGGCAAGAAAATTTTCAACATTAGATAAATAACGTAAAATTGCCTGCTTTAAAAGACGATATACGATAGAGGCTCGATCTCTTCAGCCGAGAACCACAATAATTCCGTGATCCCAAGTTCAATCCTTGATTACTGCCGATTGAAAACAGCACCGTCGTAAGAATTCTACGCTAAGGTAGCGTAAATAGAGCGACGATCGTTCACGGCAACTAAAAACTCGCATTATTAGATTCGTCTATATCGTCGCGTCGATTAATTTAATTAAATCTGCCTCTGTTAACGAAATTTCGAAATTTTTCGCTAAATAACGCACGCTGGATTTCAATGCAAATTACCGTCCCGTCGTTATATTAACTCCGGGCAGCCGTATAAATTTCCGGAACAGCCGGCCGGCCGAGCAAAATTAGTTCCCGCCGACGCCGCGTCCTCGCGCGCAGCCTCGCGCCCCGAGGCGCGCGCGCGCGCGAGCCTTCGGCGAGGCCCGGCCAGAGGCTGCCCGGACACGCACGCTCACGCAGCCGCGCCGAGGGGCGCAAAAATCGCGCGGTCGGCTCGTCCCTGTTCCGTACGCGATAAATAATTCAAGCAAAGGAGGCTGGCTAATGGCCGGGCCGTGGGGCGAAGGGGTGAGGCGGCCCCGAAGGGGTTATAGGTTAGACGGCTACCGTTTATCGGTACGGGGACACTTTTCCGCCGATGCTTCTCGCATGAGAGAAACAACGACGGAGGAAAGTCGCGCACTTATATGTATATATTCGCTCGGCTCGATTAAACTCGCCGCGCACGCGTATATATATATATATATATATATATATATATATATATACAGACACACACACGTTCAGATATATCGCCTCGCCGGATGGTGCGCGCGACATTGCTCCTCCCTCGCCCTAAGTGTGATTCGCTGTACCGAGGCGGAAAGCGAAATCGGAAGGCCATTAAGATGCGCGCGCCGCAGCCGGGGAGCTCGGCAAGAGCGAGGAGTGAAGAAGCAGAAGAAGAAGCAGAAGAAGAAGAAGAAGAAGGAGGAGGAGGAGGAGGAGGAGGAGGAGGAGGAGGAGATGGAGGAAGAGGAGAAACTGTACCGTTAAACATCTTTATGGGGGGGATTTTTTTGCCCCTCAGCTCCGAAGAGCCACTTTAAATTTTTTTCAATCGGGGGTGGAAGTTTCGACGAGCGCGCGCTCGCGTTCCTTTGGTTTATCGCGCTGATTATACCGCGCCGAGTTTTTAGTTTTAAATGCGTCATTAGACAGAGCGGGACGAGGGGGACGGGGGGTGGAGTGGTTGGGTTGACTGGGTAGGGCGAGAGACGCCGTTACAGATTGGACGTGGTGCCATATAGTGCCGGCTTTTAATTGACACGGTCGCGTTGCCGCGATATATATATATATATATATATATATATATATATATATATATATATAAATTACCTATTAAAGGAGAAAATACCACACGCCTATATAAATGTAGAGATTCTCGAAGAATTTTTGTTTCATCAAATGTTGCTACGACACGAGTCGGTGCTTTTAGCGGCTTCCTTGCGCTGCTGGGCGAGCAAAAGCGGCGCCGGCAAAAAGTCAACGCTGCGTACCCACTGATTTTCAGTAGAAACCATATATAGAACAACGACGCTGTGATATAACAACGGATTATGGGGAATTTTCCGAAAGTCGTAAAGTTTGTCTTGGGCATCCTATTTATGCCCTATACGGACACGCGCGACGATCTCGCCGACTCCTTCATCGCGGCGCGCATTCTTCGCAGCCCCGATCGGCATTTCGTCCGCAACGCGGCAGTGATTGTCGCGGCGAATTCGACGGATTAACGAGAAATTTTAGAAATATTTCTGAACAGGTTCTACGGTATAATTTATAATGTAGACGTTTTTCGGCAGCTCCTCGATTTTTTCGTAACAGACCATTTTCATGCATCGGTAAGATGAAATATTCGTAAATCGTATGATTTTTTTTTGCTCGTGTCAATGACAGTCAGGAAAAGGAAATGGTTTACAAGCCATATAAGCACTTTGGCGAGGGAAGAGATTTTTTTTTCAATTTCAAATTTTTCTAGGAATGATTTTCAGAGAGGCGGGATTGTAATTGTCCGAACCCGCGTGAATTTAAGGTGCTCGAGTGTATTCGATCGATTCGCTTAAGGCGGCGAAAAAACCCAACGATCAAGTGTTTTTGTTTTATATTCTGATACAATGGAAGGGTCCCCTGCAGTCTTAATTTATTAATTAGCTGTTTGTGAAAATTATAATATATATATCTCTATTTACATTTTATTATATAATAGTTAGAGTCAATAAAATAGAAAAATAAAACAACTGCATCGTTTTGGCAGTTTTCCTCAGGAATACTACACGTATAACAATTATCGAGATCTTACTTAAAGCAATAAATCGAACAAACTAATAGTTATGAATAGGTTTTTCAGAGTGCTTCACTCACGTATATGACATAAATAATGAAACAATGCAAACGTGCAAACAGTGAAATAGGCTAATAGGAAGGGGCATCTAGTTACGGTACACCTGTAAGAATAAGTTTATAGGTATTATTACAATAGTTTCGTGCGAATGGCATATAACAATTGTCTATTTTTATAAAAAGAAATAGCACGTATCTGTATACTATAGATCAAATGATATTTTGTATTTGTATAAGTATAATTTAATACTATTGTTAAAACTTCATACGTTTATTCCAAATATCACTAATCATTAGAGGTTCTTACGTATGCATTAAGAAATACTATCATTAAGATTCTTATTACTTTTAGCCGTTCTTTCTGTTATTCTATATAACAGATAATTTTATACTAAAAAGAGCTCAAATTTCTTCGGAGTTATTTTCGGAGAATTTTCGGAGTTATTTTCGGAGTTATACTATATACCAATTAATGTGCATAGTTTTTTCAGGTATTATATATATATATATATATATATATATATATATATATATACATGTATGCACATATATATTCATGCTACAAATAGTATATAATTTGCATTGTTATAAATTACAAATTATCTTACCGACCGATGCGAATCTGTTCTGTTGACCAGGTAACGCACGGTGCGCAAACAGTTTGCCCCTGCCTTAAATATAGACATTATATTATTATCGCGTTATAAAAATTTAAATGATCAGATAAAATTTTTCATTTCAAATCAAAGATAAAAGTCACCGAGTGCAGGGCCATTATAACGATCTACGGGCTCGTAAATTTCAATAAATCAAAACTATATATATATATATATATATATATATATATATATATATATATATATATATATTGAGACAACCGCGGTATATAACTATAACGGAGATAAATGTACAGCCACGTGTATAGCTGCACCGGTCTCCCTTTCAAAAACGCGGCCGCAGAGACCCCGAGCCCAGAGTTGAGCGAATAATCATCAGATTGGTCCGCCTGTATATACATATATATATGTATGTAATATATAGTCTATTTGTGAATGCGTGGCATCATTTGGGTTTTTATCGCGCACGCTGGTGCACGATCTTCGACAGCATAAGCATGTGCGTCTCATGTATATACATATATATACACCAGTGCACGCGCGATCGCGAGCTCTGCACCTTGCGCAAAGTTCCCCATACGTACGAGATTCCGCGAGCTCGTAATACAATCGAGGAGATTCGCGTTGCTTGCTACGTATACACGTGCATGTACACCGACATAGAAAAAGAAAGAAAAAAAAAGAAAGAAAAACCAAAAAAAAAGTCACAGAACCGCGACGGGGACAATGTGGCGCACCGCCTCGCGCGTGTATTATTGTATGTATATAAACGGGGAAACGCGCGGCTCGCCGCCGCCGCCGCTTTCGTCGAAAGCCCGATGGCAAACGAAAAAAAGGGCGGGGGAGGGGGCAGGGGGGGGAGAAAGAAGCAGCGCGCCGCTTATATATCGTGCGAACAATGGGCCCGCGAGGTGGCGGCGTCGGGCCTCGCGCGAGTTTCGCAAGAGCTGCTACCTCGCGTGCCGCGCGGGATTCCGCGTGGGTTTAGGGAAGTGAGCCCCCCCCCTCTCTCTCTCTCTTACTCTCTCACTGTCTCTCTCTCTCTCTCTGTATATGTGGAGCGGTCGGCGTGCGCGAGCGCATAATTGATGGGGGATCGGCTCCTCTTTCCCTGAATCGGCATAAAGGAGGCGGTTTATTCAAATTGCATTCTATATATATATATAGCGTAGAGGTGTTATTCAAGCTGTTTTTCAATTCCGCGCGCAGGAGCTTCGTATACTATAAGGTTGATATATTAATTGTACATCTACGCCACGGATGAGAATACGGAATTGTGCCGCTTTTTCTTTTAAGGCCGAGAGTAAAGGCTCGATTCAATTCGACTTCGTTTTTTCCCCCAGGCCTTTGCTCGATAAATGTCCCGAGGTCTGTTTCAATTTAGACTACGAGTAATACTTTAGGCTCGAACAAATTTCTCGATCGTTGCTACTGCTGAAAGAGTGCGAACGGCATGCGCAAGAAAAACAAATGGGGCGAGCGTCCCGAGCGCTTTTCCGACACGCGAACTCAACGAACTGCCACGACAGTTCGGCTGGAAATGTCGAAACAGTTGGCGCGCGAATCGAGCAAAATCTCCAGCGTCCGGGTGAAATTTCCAATGTTCCGCCGCGTTACGCAGTGTTGAATTTCGGCATTTCGAACGCCAATGCAGAGAGTGTCCTGGCGCCGGATCGCTGACCATAAAAAAAAAAAAGAAACTACGTTCGCCCCATGCCGGTATACTCCCGCGGCGAGACGCAGGAATTCCTAATTGTTTTACGCGGTCCTTAAACCGGAAGAGAGGTGAAAATGTCATTCTCGCGAGCGTATAGATCTCGCACGATTTTCCGACCCCCCGACGCCATCAGCAATCGGCGTAAATACCCGCGCTCGATCGCTCGTCGTCAACATTACTTTCGCCTGCGAGACCGACTCCAAAAGGCAGTCGAGGGTGAGAGAGAGAGAGAGAGAGAGAGTGAGAGCAGGACTGAGAGGAGGAGCGGGCTTAATCGGCATCCTTAAAACCCGGCGCTCGCGTGTCGACAATGAAGTGGGGGGGAGGGGGGGTAGAGATCGCCTCGCGCATTTACGCGTCGGACGAAAGAGCACGCGGTATATATGTCCATACACACACACGCACACACACACATATATATACACACCGCGGTGGAATGCGTCCACGTACACTTTCTCTCGGCGTGCCGACGATGACGATCGCTCGCGAGAAATCGACAGAGACGTGACGCGCGCGCGCGCGCGCGCTACCCGACCGCGAGGGGCGTACCGCAATAGGCGCCAAGGGGGCCGACCGCTGCTGCAGCGATCGGCGCGGACGACAAAAGGTGCGCGCGTAATCGATGAACCTGCCGCGGAGCGGATATTCGAGAGCGATCCGGGTAGACGATTATTTCTCGCGCGGGCCGCGCTCGGGACGAGGCACATAGCGGGGCATAAAGCTCGAGCCGAAAACTTTCTCCCCTCCCCTCCCCCCCCCCTCCACGTCCTCCTGCCTCCCACCTGTGCGCGGGACCGCGCGCGAGGCCCGTAACGAAAGTGAAAGAAAGGGAAAAGAAAAAAAAAAACAAGACAAAAAAGAAAGACAGAGGTGCGCGATTCCCGGCGGTTCTCGTCGGTATATATATATATATCGCCGACGCTCGGCTGCCATTCGTCTTGCCCTCCGAGCTCTAGGATAATAAGTCGTCCGGCGAAATAAGCGATGACAAGCTCGTTGAAAAATTGAGACGTAACGTATTGACCCGTTGAATTTTTTTACAACCTGTATACAGAATTTTTTTATACACATATTTGTATGTATATCTATATAAACTTTAGTACCGATATTCCGAATCGCATTACCTTGATGATTATAGTTTGAAATTTTTAAAGAAGCTTCGATTTTATTTTTTATTTTATCAATGATTAACTGTTAGGTATCGATACATTTCGAATTTTTTCCGATTCAATTACTTTTTTACGCTGTTCTCGTTCCATAAATTAGAGATCGTTAAGAAGTTGGATAAACGGCCTCGCATCAGCGGCAGGGGCAGTTTTGAAATTCAAATGAAGCGATGGCTTTTTTTACGCTTTAGAAAATTGTATCACACAGTTAGACCGGCCAATCACGGAATTGCGAACAAATCCGAGATCGCCATTATAGATTGTTAAAGGAAACCGCGGAGCTGACCGTCGCTGGCGGTGTTCGTTCGCGCTTTTCCCTCCCCTCCCCGTCCTCGTTCGCTTATATATAGAGCGCGCGTATGGAAAACAAAAGGGGGGGGGGTTGACGGGAGGACAGAAGTGAGAGGGTGGACTGATCGTGACAAACGCCGTCCGCATACGCTTAAAAGGATCGATCGCGCAGGTGCCGGGGCGCGCGGTGTACGAGGAAAAATCCAGATAGCATCGCCTATAATTCATAGATACGCGCGAGCGATTGCAGTGGCGTGTGGGTGCGTGCTCCCCGCTCTACACCCACGCGGGCTTCGCTCGCCGTATCTCCGCTCGGGGGATTTTCTACGCGCGAGAGCAAAACGAGATTTTTTCGATTTTGTTCTTTCCCCCCCCCCTCTCTCTCTCTCTAATATCTCTGTACTCGCGTACCATCTATGCAATCGTCAATTCGACGGTCCGAGCGAGGATTATTAATTACGTATGCGCGCCGCAGACGTCCCGGGCAGATTTGAATCGAACGTAAGATCTCGCTGGCCGATTGCGCCGGTACAATGGGCCCGAAAGGTCAGAGGCCGAGTCAAGCTCTAATCGAGCGTAACGCAATGGAGGCGCAGGCGATACGCTGCGGCAGCGAATGAATTTTTCCATTCGTACGGTGGCGTTCATTGTTGGCGCGGGCTTTCGTGAATTTCGGGGATTTGTCGCGTTCGTAACGGTTATCGCGCCTCCACTGCATTTCTCGCGTCGAAAGTTCACCAGTATCGTATACTTTTTCTACAAAATAGCCGACTGTCGGTAATAAGAATTTTTGAGTGGAGGATAGAAAAGCGTGAAATTAAAATTAAGACGAAGAGCGAGCCATTATAATTCTTGCATTTTTAGCGCGATAATCAGTAATGACGATTTCTACGAGTAACTTATTAAAAAAATTAATTGAAGCAATTATCATGAAAACAATGGCAATCGCAGATGACGAATTAACGATTCTCTAAAAATATATCTGATCGAGCACGCACGTAGCTTTGTACGAACATCCCACGTCATCGAGCGTAATAGCAGTGCGCACCCGTCTGCGCATTTTCCACCTCGGACTTTTTGCATCCTGTCGGTCAATTCGCCCGTTTCGCCGTACTTACGCGGGGAGTCCGTTCGATTGTGCATCATCGAGCTGGGAAGGCCGGGGATGCATTTCTTTCGAAGCGGGCGTCAAATTCTAATTAACGAACAACGCCGAGCGAACGTTGGAAGGATAATAACGAGCGCTCGTGGGCAGAGTTCATAATTCTCGCGGGGCCGAGGGGGGTGGGGGAGCGGGTATAAGTACAATCGACGACGACGCTTAAAATATATATATATATATATATATATATATATATATATATATATATATGTATATGCAGGCGCGAGCCGTGAATATGCTGTCGAAAAGGACGATTGTTCGAGCCTATATATACGGTGTAACTCGGCCATAAAGTTTCGCACACGCGCCGTTCGCGGCGAGGCGCGCGCGGGCAATAGGTATAATATGAGCTTGACAACCCAATAAGGTTCAACTTCGCTAACCCCCGGCTCCACGGGGCATATATATATATATATATATATATATATATATATATATATATATATATATATATGTAGCATACGAAAATACGGGACCGCGGCGATTTATAATCCTATAACTTATTGTTCTATCGCGGGCCGTTTAATGATTATTATTCGAACGGGCACCCCGTGTGCGCGCGCGCGCCCTCGCGCTGAATTATTTCAGATGCATATTGATAGCTGATTAAAAAGTGAAAGCCCATTTTAAGTGCTTTCGGCGTGACAAGTGCGCCACCGTTGATTTATTGCCGATGGCAAAACTTTAGTAATGCGTAAATCACGCGAATGAGTTTTCTTTCTTTCTTTCTTTCTTTCTTTCTTTCTTCTTGCTTTGTTTTTTTTTTTTGAACGTTTTCTTTGTCGTATTCATTCTTTCGTTCGTCGTCTCGATATTATATTGACGTTTTTCTTCTCTGATTTTTTTTCTGCCGCTGCCTGACAAAGTGCGGGTTTTATAGGAAACGTGGCGCCCTCCCGACTTTTATATACTGCTTAGTAATTGAGAATGGGCTGGTTTGACGATCGTTATTATGCAACAAGTTTTTCAGGCAGCTATGTGCCGAGTAACCCAATGCCTGTTTACTGTAATAATTTTTTCTTTTTTTTTTTTTTTTTTAATGCGAAAATAATTTGAAAATCCTCTGTTGTTTTACATTTAATTGTATAGGATGCAAAAATATCGTAATTTTGATGAATTTTAATGGTCATTCGAGCTAATACATAAACATGTTTTGTCTTAATTCCGAGATAAAACTTCTGGTGGAAATGATGGCCATTTTTAGATGAAGAAATCGACAGTTTAATGTTTATAACTATACCCAAGATTCGCCATTTACTTTATTGTCCACGTTTCCTAACTAAGTGGCACGTGGCTTCGTATCTGTTTGTAATAATTGCACCAACACCAAGTAGCGAAGATGCCGCATTAATTGAGCATTAATAATGAATAGAAATATGTCTGATAAGTTTGATTTTACTGTCCCATTTTTGGCCATCACCTCGACCTTAGCAATTCTCGTTTCTGATTAATTGGAGTCAATATTAAAAACGAATATAGAAATCTTAAATAACTCCACTAATCGGCTAATTGGCATTATTTAAGTACTTTCGTGCAAACACGTTTTTGTGCACTCCAATTGCCACAAGAAAAATCATCTACTTGTTTTGAACCAAGACGACGTTGTTTAATTTCAGTGGACTCTTCTTCCATCAAGTAAATACTTCCCTCGTTTAAGAGGACACCTTCTCAATATGAGAAAATAATTCAATCGTTACAAAATAACAAAATATTTACTTGGTAAGAGACATTTTTATTCAGTGCACGATTTGATTTTCAACGCAGTTGAAATTGTTGAGATTTCTATCGAATAAAATGGATGAAGACTTTTCGGATCGTCAACGACGCATGCACGCCGCACGTGATATTGCATTTCTCCCATCCTCGTCTACCGTGCTGCCCGAATCGTCCAACCACAAAGATGGAAAATAATACAAGCACGGTCTTTATCCAATGGTTACATTTCCAGAACCTCTGGACAACCCTTACGGAAACAGATGAAATCACTCTCATTGCACAGGCGCGTATACGCGCTATCCTCTTGTCCTCGCGGGAGCAACGGAAGATAAAGCTAGAAACATGTAATACGCGTATATGTTTGTATATATATATATATATATATATATATATATATATATATATATATACATGCTTGGAAAGAAAGAGAGCGCGACGGTGTGCGGGCGAAGGTGTGTGTTGGGGGAGGGGATAGGGAGCGACACCACTCGACATTTATCTCCTCCCCCCGGTCGGCCCGTCGTTGACCTGTTGCCCGGTGACATCGATAAATCAGCCTCTCATATCTCCTTCCCGCCATCGGCATTAATCACCCTAATGATCCTCCCTCCCTCCCTACCTCGCACCCTCCCTCGCCGGTGAGACGCCCGCTCCCGTATGCTCCCTTAGCCGCGCGCGTCGGTCGGGCGAGCTTATCAGCCGCGACCTTGACTCGATAAGTCCAAGTATATAATGTACAGAGTCGTAAAGTGGCGGTAGCGGCAGCAGCAGCGGCAGCAGCAGCCTCGTTATCCGCGGCAACGCGCGGCGCGCACCGGGAGCTATTATGGGATGATCCGCGACGGGAGGGATAAGGATGATGGGGGGGGGGGCTTGGAAGGTGCGATCGTTTGTATAAAGCGGTGGAGAGCGCGCGTGACTTGTCCTTTCGTTGTAATGCTCTTCGGACACGGATGCCATTGTTGTCAGGGTGTCATTGACATGGTCGGTTCAAGAAGAGCGAGGGACAGAGAGAGAGAGAGAGAGAGAGAGAGAGAGAGAGAGATGCGTATTTATATTTGTAAGCGTATAGATACATCGTTATCGAGAGAGAGAGAAAGAGAGATAGACTCTTAAATAGGTCCTGCATAGCCACAGATACAGCTTTTTCACGCTCAAACCTTTTATGCAGAAATATTTTCAGATAAATAGGGTAAATGGTCCTCACACGTAATTTTTACAAAAAATAAGAACAACATTTAATATAAAATAGAAATTATATAAATGAAAAATAGGGGGATAGGGGCAGAGAGAGAGAGAGAAAGCTAGACAGAAAAATCGACAAACCTTGGCCCCCTTATTTCCTATATAACAAGATTAGATCACACTATACGCTTGATAAAAATTTATATATATATATATATATATATATATATATATATATATATATAAAATTTAAAACAACCTGGACGACTATAAACTAAATTTCATTATCGCTTCGTCGACGCGTCGTCGCGCCCGAGCGCCACCTCTCGCGCGCCGTTCCGATCGAACGGCCAACTATATATATATATATACGTATATATATATATATATATATATATATATATATATATAACGTATACGTGCGCCTTGGCATACCACAGGGCGAAGCGCGCGAGACGCCCGAAGAGTTGTTTTTGAGCAGCGCCAGGACGACGCGGAGGACGCGCGCTGCATCGTATTATGGCCTGGCCTAGGCCGGGGGAGTCCGCGGGAGATAAGCCCCCTATCTCTCTGTGTGCTCTCCTGCAGCCATCACCCTTTCCCCGCGAGGTCTCCGGGCACTCTTTCTCCCCCTCACTTCCTCGCCGTTCCTTCTTTCGCTACGGCGTGATCTCCGCGCGCGCCTTTTATCTCTTTTAGCCTGCCTCTCTAGCTCTCGCTCTCTCTCTCTCTCTCTCTCTCTCTCTCTCTCTCTGCCCCCCCCTCCTCGCGCTTTTAAGAGGCGGAAAGCGAGAGGTACATAAGACTATCCTTCGAACGGGCGAGTCAACGAGCCCCGACAATCTGTCTCCTGGCGTGTGATAAATCAATCTCCCCCCGTGTTGGACGTGTGGGACATGATCAACTCCCTAGGACAGGGAGGAGAGGGAGAGACTGCGTAGTACTTAAGGCGTAGTACGTAGGTGCGCACACGCGTGCGCGATTGCGCCCGCGCTCTCTCTCTCTCTCTCTCTCTCTCTCTCTCTCTCTATCTCTTTTTATGTCTCTCTCTCTCTCTCTCTCTGTCGCGGGGAAAATAGAAAGATGTTAAATATATGGAGTCTATACGGATAGGTATATAAAACGCGCATGTATACATTATTACACACATCAGCATAGTCCGTTTATTTTACGTGATTATAATGAACGGGTTATTGCGAAGGGAAAATGTTCGAACGGTTTCGAATAAAACTGCGCGTTAACAAGAATCAATAAAAATAAAGAAACAATTATTCACAGCAATAGAGTGAGCGTTGCGGTACCCTTGGAGGGGGAAGAGAGGCTAATAAAGGATGCTTTTGTAATTTACTTGTTCGTTATATCAAGTTCTTCTTGAAAAATATAAAATTTCTCGTCATTATAGTCTTTAAAAAATAATATAATTAGACAGACGGTCAGACTGTCCTTAGAATCTAAAATATAAATGTAACTCGAATACTATAAAATAATAAATATACTACTGTTAACAAATTCTATTATATATATTATTTGAATCATGCAAATCGTGTGTAATATAATTTTTTTCCAGCATATAGCCTAAATAAAGTTTATATACAGAATAATTCTTATCTGAAACGTTAAGGTTAATTGTTAGATTCAATTTTTTAAAAAGTATTTTGCGGAATATATATTTTATTATAACTTTATTCTAGTCATTATGAACATCAAATTGTTCTATTTTTGTTTGTCTTATTATTTTTCACGGAAATATACACTTGTAAAATATATGTAATGTTACAACTTCGATCTAATTTTTTTTCTGTATATATGTATGTATGTTTTTCTAAAGCAAAGATTTTTATTTGAGATAATCAAAGTAATTATTTTTTAATTAAATTAAATTTTTTAAATTAAATAATTAATAATTAAATAATTTTTTAATAAATATTTAATTAGATTATTTTTTGCGTAGAAGATGCTTTAAGTCAATAAATTCTTTGAAGAAAAAAATTTGTTGATGCCAAATCAATATTTTATTACTTGTGGTAGATATTTCTTTACAGTTAAGATTTTACACTTAACAGTTTGGTTTATTCGAACTAAATACAAATTCTAGTTAGTACATTTATTAAAAAATTAACATAAAAAAAATAAGTTTCTTAACATTCGCGTATAATTTGAAGTACACGTATTTTTCTAATGTAAATAAACAATTGATTATCTAAAAAATAACAAATCTTTTGTTGGGAAAAAATTCTTCATTTAAATAAACACTTTTTATTGAAAAGTGGGTATTCGAAATCGACTACATATTTCCTGGATTAAGAAAAATTTGTTTAATTTTAAGAAATATTTATTGAAATTAAGCAACCTAACCTGTAGTAAATATATATCAATCTCGTAATCTACATTATCTTCTTTAATATCTTGGAGAATAAGAGAAAAACTTAAAAAAAATTTACATCCTCGTTCCTGTCAGAATATATACGTAAGTTAAAAATGTCCAATGCATTGTATAAATTCAATACAATTTCCTACTGTTTTAACGATTTTTACAATGCAAAAGGAATCAACTTTAGATTTATGCCCGCAATAAAAGATAAAATTTACGATCGCAATTCACGATAGTCATATAAGATCGAAAAACGACGTTTACTTTGTACTTGGAGGCAGCTGTGGGCATATATACACGCATACGTTTATATACGGACAGAGTGTGCGAAATTTTTTACGATTTTTCTATATACGAGCGTCGATAAAAATGTCAGCTACCTTATGCTCGAGCGCGCCGGATGCGAGATTCGAGATGACGTTTACGAGTTTATATAAAGATTAGTGATTTTTTGGCACTCGATAGGTACTGCTTCGATCTTATAGGAAATAACGTATTATATTCGCGTTGTAAAATCCCGTAGTGGATGCGGCGCGTCGAATAATATCTATTGAACTACACTGGGCTTCATCATCACAGACACGTATATACATATATATATATATATATATATATATATATATATATATATATGTATATATACACACAAGAATCATCAATCGTTTAAGATCTAGAAATCAAACTCTTCTGTCGATTCCATCAAGCGTTAAATCACCGTCGCAGACTAGGTACACGGAGTCTCATTTATCCCCGACACTTATATATATATATATATATATATATATATATATATATATATATATATATATTGTAGTAGAAAGTTGGAAGACTGTATCCCCAGCCTATTTCGTAAGGATAGCGGATAGTCCTCGTCGCCAAGAAGAGAAAGTCCCCTCCCCCCTCCCGCCGGCCATTCTGACAGATCAATTTCAGCGGTTAAACATTAGCCGCGCATGATACAGAGATCGAGAGCACCCGGGGACGCTGACTCGAGTCGACTCGATTGGCGGGCCTATTTAAAATCTCAAAAGGATTGCCCCCGTCGTTATCGCCGATCGCCGATCGCGTACGACCTCGCCGTCTGGTCGGGATTTATGGTCGGCGAGTACGGAGTCGCGGCGCGAGGAAGACCAGAGTAGCGCGCGCATAGCGGTGCGGCTAAGTTACGTGTCAGTCATGTACACGGTGAGACGCGTCCGGTGGATCAGAGGTATAAGAGAGCCGCGATGATAAGTGGAAAAGAATGCCCGACAATTTATCCGTTCATCGGGTTACGCGCGCGCGCGCGCGCGCGCCCTGCTGATCCGACCGAGCGCCGACGATGTGACTCCGAATATGGACAGAGTTTATGCATATATACGCGTGTAATGCGTGGTTATAACGGCATCGATATGGTGTTCAATATAGATATACATAAGCATCGCCGCAAGAGAAAAATCGGATATGAAAGAAGGTAGATTATGTACGCGGTCAGTTATTAAACTTTGTATTTCACTTTTCCACAGTTTACTTAGTTTTACGGGATAATGATACTCGCCTTAATTACAATCTATGTGCTTTATCATATCTATAGTAACGCACCAAGGTTTTCGGATCTTTCCTATTATGATATTTCGACACCTGGGAAATAGTGTTTTATCGAATTCAAATGCTGAAGCAATACAATCCTAATTCTAATTTTGAAGAAAATAGATTTCAGCTTGATAAGGAGGCAATTCGAGCTCAACATTTAAAGAAGCGTAATGCTGGCTAGAGAAGATTGCAAGTCAGATTTGTGAATGAATGGCAATTATTCGAGTTGAAATTTTCAGTGCAGGAAATGGTTTCAATGTAATTGTTACCAAGGAGAATTTATTAGATATACAGGCGATTCGTTTGGTCTGAATAAAGTGAGGTGACATTTTTCATCACTTTCCTTTGTGTACAATGGTGGTGTACAATGCCAAGACAATTATAATGAAATGATAAAATTATAAAAAATTCTTATTAAATAAATAAAACGTAAGGTACAAAAATAATTTTGTTGCATGAAACTGCTTGTGAGCTATTCTTCGTCCAGTTTATACATATAGTTCCTAGACAGCTTTTATTTATACCGTATTTATCAATTCAAATTATAATAAGCTTAGTGTGTTGTTTCAAATTATGATGCTTCTGTTAAAAGGGGACCGATGTCAAAATATGGTCCCAAAAACATGAAAAATACAAATATGACTAAATTTTTGCTCTGTGATTATGAATAACAAACCTCTTTATTTGTAAGATTGAAGTCAAGTCAGTTTTTACGATTGAAGAAAATTAAAACGTTTACAGATAAAAACTTTTTATAAAATCGCGACAGGAGTGGTTTTTTACTTTAAAACATGGGTACTAATAGCATGTTTCATTGACTTGTATGTTATAAAAAATTTTTATTCAGTTGATTAAATAATTATTGTACGGGTAGATAACGGGTATTTAGAAGCTAAATAGTATGAGATCTAAATTTCTTACGTAATAAAGATTTAAAATTATACATAGTGTAGCCAAGACGAGCACTCTTGCGTCCCGGGTCTCGGGTCTTGTTTTTCGCGCGTCTTTGTCGCGAGCTCGTGTTTTGATATTGGCTTCAAATTTTCATACGGGGATAATGCCGAGACTGGGCGTTCGCGAAACCCCCTGGTCTATGCATCTATCATTTTAAACCGTTATAAACCACGGTATTTATAGGCGCGCAAGATCAGCCGGTCGGATCCGTAATGGCGCGCGGGCTCCTTTCCTAATCCTTAGAAATGAAGATTATCGCGCAGCATGGTCCTTTGTACGAGAGCCGTATAGAAAGTTGAAGTGAAAAAAAAAACAAAAAAGTCGCGGCAAGAAGTAATCAGGGCTCACCTGGACACATAAACCCGATTTCTGCGTATGTGCACGTGTGCGCCTGTACCGCATACTTCTCTCTCTCTCTCTCTCTCTCTCTCTCTCTCGCTCTCTCACTTGCTCGTTACACCGTGCAGTTATGGAAGAGAGGAAGCAAGAAAAGAGCGCCGACAAGGGGCAACATAAGCGAGGGCGCCTCATGAATATTCAACGGACAAGTTGTCCGCTCGCGGGTGCCACGTGACGTATACCCTTGTTGATCATAAGTGGGTTTGTTTCGCTGATTGTTGTCGCGCGCATCCGTGGTGGGAGGAAAGGAGAGTGCGAGCGAGCGAGCGAGCGAGATGGAGAGAGAGAGAGAGAGAGAGAGAGAGAGAAGAGAGAGAGAGAGAGAGAGAGAGAGCGAACCGCTCTCGGGGCCCAGGGGGTCCGCTGAATATGCATCGAGTTCTCCAGTCCCGCCAGCCTCTCCCCCGCCCTCGCCAGACTCCTTTTGATTTTTGCGTGCAAGGCAATATATGGGATTGCAACTGCATCTTACAGGTTCTATAATTTGCAGAGGCGCTGATAAGCCATAGGTTTATAAGCGGACGCCGCTGCACTTTGGGTACAAGAGTAGAGGGCGTAGAAGCGAACTCCGCATTATCGGAGAATACGCTATAAATTCTTGAACGACTGATTATAACTATATATATATACATAATATAGTAGCAAATATATATTTTGTGAGCAAAATTCACTCTTTTAAATACAATCTCAATTTTCAATTGCCAAGTTCAAATCGTGAAATCTATAAAATAGAATAAGTGAAATTTTGGATTATCGAATAAATTAACTTCCTAGTAGTTATCGATAAAGAAATACATACTTGGTTCTAAGTAATTTTTCAAATTTTAATAGGAGAACATTGAAAATCTACTTTAATGTTAAAACTTGAAGAGATTTTTTCAGTTCTTCTATCCGACGATGTAAAATTTAATATCAATTTAAGCAACTTTTTTTTCACAAAATTTTGAATAGTTAAGAAATCTCCGCAATAAATTAATACCCAAACTATGAAATAAGAGTTAAACAATGTATAAACAACGTCGTACTGTCAGTCAATTTTCTCATCAGCCACTATTTGGAAACCTGCATTGTTTGAACATTATATTAACTAACCACATCCACAATTATTAATATTAGTCGACTTATTTGAATTGTCACATCCAAGCTTCAGGTTAATATCTTTGAAAGCTTGTTCCTAGACCGTAGATGCATTATTTTTTTCTACAAGTAACATCGATCCAACTTATGCCCAACACGTAAGATACTTTTTTGAAACATTGTTTTTTTTTTTTTTATACATACGCATCTGCATCGAATAAGTGAATTTTGTCCAAGTTCTTTTCATAATAAGGTACGTTTTTACCAATATTAAACCAGTTTTCTTTCAGCAATTACATAAGCAAATGAGCATCAATCTTACACGAAGAATTCTGAACCAATATAAGCGAAAATAAACTTTAAAACTCAGACACAGACAGAAGAAATACGTAATTTATACATCTATCAAAATTTTACCACATATCCATGGAACTATAATCAAGTCGGGGGACGTTAAAAAAGCCTAACCCGTCTAACGTATCAGACTTGCCTTGCAATTGTCAAGACCGAAGTCCCGGCCCGAGCGCCTGAAATTCGTCAGCCGGCGCCCGAAAAAAATTGCCCCGATCGCTCGCGCGCGCGGAACGCGAACCGCGTCACATTCTCTAGCGTCACATTCGAGCGCCCGCAGAGCTATACGTCCACGAGGCATTCGTGCGCTCGGCGCTCGTAACAGGCGGCGTCCCGTATCGCGTCGACGGCTTGGTTCGCGTGTGTACAGAGGGCGTGAACTAATCTGCCGCTGTCGTAACACGCGCTCGCCGTCGCTCTCTACGCGGGGGCAAAAGCGGGCGGCGGTGCACCGCTCGCGCGAGCGAAAAAATAAACGCCGTCCCATCCCGGCAGTACCGGGGCGCAAGGTTTATTTCTCACCTCGGACCGGCGAGCGGGTCGCATTGCGCGCGGCGCGCTCGCCATAAATTAGCCGATTACTTCGCGGAGTTTTCCCGCTCATTCGAGTCTTCGTCCCGTTTGGCATGGAGCGCCTGGAGGCCGCGATAAGCCCCGACGAAGCTAATGACCGGCCTTAGGATTCTTTCGCGCGCCTCGCGCTGAGTATGATATATCGATGCTATATATATATATACATATACTGGTACAGATGGTACAAAGTCAATGAAAACCTAAAAGATATATGTATAAAACTTTATAGTTCAAAAGTGTATTTGGTGTTGGGAGTAGATTCGCTGGTCGGCTTTGAGTGAAAAGTTCTGTATATTATAGTGCTTTTTTTAATGGAGTTGCATATTTCGTAAAAAATTAAGTACAATACAGCGATAATAAAGGACAGAGAGAGAATAACTAATATAATTAACGAGAAGTACGAAAAAATGGGGTGAAATAGACACACTCGTCATATCAAGATCACGTTGCAATATCAAGAAGGAGTGAATAGCTTTAGATATTTTCAGCTTTAGCTTAAATAACCTTTTAGCTTCGGAATGAATAAAAGGATTGAGAAGATTATATGCAGCTTCATAAACAACGAACTCGTTTTACTTATTTGAAAATTAATACGAAATCTAAATCTCAGAGGATGGCGAGAAAACATTTCTATGTACATATATAGCGCTCGAATTATCCTAGGCCTTCGAAAAGAATGCTACATACAGATGCTGCAGGTTTAGTGCGTCACCAATACCAAGACCAAGACCAGATTTAGCGAAATGTCGCCTTGCGTATGCACAAAACCAAGATCGCCATTGAATCGACGATACTTATTCGACAACGGGACGGCATTTTATCAAATCTGGTCTTGGTCTCGGTATTGATGAAGCACTGGTTCAGGTTGGCGCAGCGGTCATCGGGCCGCGCGGAAGGAAAGGTGGGTTTCCAAAAAACGCGACCGTCCAGCACTGAACTCCGTACAATCTCGCAATTTCGTATTTTGCCAATGATCGAATATTTTAATTTAATAATAGTGTTCTACGTATACATATGTATGTGTGTGCGTGTGTGTGTGTGTGTGCGCGCGCGCGTGTAAAAACTAGCATGCCCGCAACGCGTCGCCCCGACGCCGAACGAAATCCCAACGCTGTGGGCGCCGTGCGAGAATCCCAAGCGCGACTGCGTATTACACTACAGGGTCCATTTTACACACCCGCGGCGGGCGCGAGTTAACATGCAAATATATATACAGTCCCCGGACGGCGACGCGCGCGCGCGCATTCACGGCCGAGGAGCGCGGCCGTTATTATTGCGCTCTGATCCTCCTGCGGGCGCGACGCGCGCGCGCGCGCCTCTCGCTTACCGGTCGCGCCCGCGCGCATAAACTCGGGAGTATATACGCGTACGCGCGTACATGTGCGCAATTACGCGCGTACGTATATTTACGCGTAATACGCAATTCCGCGCGAGGGGGACTCTCGTAATTCCCATCGACTTCCCCCCTCCCCAACCCTCCATCGCGAAATCGCCCGGCTCCTATTTAACGAAGCTTCGATGCTAATTGGGGAGGGAGGGGGGGCGGGGGCGGGTCATTTGCAGCTACACGCGGGCCCGCGAGCGGCTTCGACGGGCGAACCCGAACGCGGAGGGTTTTTCGCTAATTATTCGGGCACAACCGGGGCTTTTCGAAGGTGCGCGGAGGTGGGGGGGGTGGGAGGCGATGTCGTAAACAACATCGGGCAGCGGCGAAGGGGAAAAGGGGATGCATCGACGGGGGAAAATACGGAGTGATGTACATATATCTATATATTATATATATACGGAGTATTCGAATCTCGAAGGACGACGTCCTCCTTGCGCGCGAATGTTTATATATGTGTATGTATATATATATATATATATATATATATATATATATATATATATATATGCGAGCGTGCGGAACATTTAGAATATAGTGGGCTGCAGTCACGCTAGGCCTATATCCTCCTTCTTACTCCCGCGGTTGCTTACGTTTTTAACGGCCGCGTTAACAGCAGGGTGGTCCCTTTACCGTGCGCCGACTAATTTACACGACGCGTCGCTTATTAATTGTTATTATAATGCAATTAAAACCGATTCCGGGGCAGGTTATTTATTTTAGTGGCGCACGCGGCATAAATGGCTCTTGGATTTTTTTTTTCCTTTTTATTTTCTTTTTTTTCGTATCCTTGTGGAGCCGTTTCGTGTTTATTGGGTCTTCGGAGAATAAAATGAAAAAGCTGTAGGTACATTGATGGTAAATTTACGAAATTTTGTAGAGTGATCATATATCAATTTGAAAAATAAAATTAAACTGTATAACGTACGAATAAAGTAATTGTTCTTGCAAAAACAATTCGGTTATGATGTATATTATACAAAATAAGTCATTTGTATCAAAGACTGTTGGACTTCAACGTTATTGAAAAATAGATTTTTTATCGGATAAAACGCAATGCATTCTAGGAGAAAAGCAAGTGTTAGTGAGAATCGCAGTGACTATACAAATGTATATTATAATGTAGATACAGAATGTAGGTGATATTAATTTTAGTATAACTTGACATTGACATATTTGCTGAAACGAGCATAGCGAAGATTTTATTGGAGGTTTCTGATCATCGTGAAAAGATTTTGAAATATTATGTGAAAACGGTTTTAGTTCTCGACCATGGCTTTAGTAAAATTTATTTTTAAAAATCGTTCTAAGAGAATTTACAAAAAGAAAAAAAAGAGTCATATTTTTTTAAAGAATTTGAATATAGTGTCTGAAAAATTCTAGTATGTACATTCTACGAATCCTCTTGGGACTCCTAACAAGTTTTATTTTTGAAAAACATGCTCTATCCCATCAAATCTATTCCACAGTATTCCATTCAAATGTGGATGAAGCAATTTTGTAATTTGAAATTGCAAATCTCACCAGGCATCGCTTTGCAGAAAAAATTATCCCAGGAAAACAATCGTCGTATGATGATCTAGAGAATTTTTTGATACTTTGACGGTAATAAATCATTTTATTCTCCTCGTACCCATCGAGCGCGCGCGCGACTCGACGCTTATAAATCCTGCTGTTTCCGTTGGAATACATCGCTTAATAGAATATAAACGGATGACCGGGGCGCACTCTGTCCCCGCGGACAAATAGATCCCCAAGCCAACTCATGCAGCCCCCGTCGATACAACTCGGAGAGCGGCCAGGATGGCGACCGCCGGCGTACACGGAGAACGGAGGAAAGTTCGAGGATATATTTATACATATATATATATATATATATATATATATATATATATATATATATATCCGCAACAAAAGATGTATATATAAGTAATACAATGTCTCCTGACTCTAACTGCTCTCCCCCCTCCCTCTCGCTTCGCTTCTCTCACTCTCTCACTCTCAATCTCTCTCCCCGTCTCAAAGTCGACCGCGTCCCCCGGCGACGACGACGCTGTGCACCGGCCGCACGGACGAACTCCCTCTGCCCCCCCCCCGCCGCCCGAGCCCCGCTCGCTCGGAATGTTGATCCGTGACTAATCTGGCGGTTCGGCGCGCGGCGGCTCACGCGGACGGCCCGGCGGTATCGCGGACCCGCTGAATTATTGCCCTGTTATCTCGGGGCGGTCGGGTGGGGGGAGGGGGCCGTGGGAGGCTAGGCGGAATCATCGCTGGGGGAGTGAAAGGGGACGTAGGGGGATGGGGGGGATCCAGTTTCATAAAAGGCACCGACCGCGCTCGTGCCTTGTCCCTCTCTCGCTCTTCCGCTGCTCTCGTCGCGCGCGCCCCGCCGCTTCCTCGGGGTCCTTACGGAGCGGCGTTTGCCGCGGGATGTGGAGCGAAAGCTGCGCCGCGCGTGCTGGGAAACGGCGGAAATAGTCTGGAGCGGGCACGGTCGCGGCCTCGGAAGATCTGTTAGAGAGGGATGAATATTTATCTCTTCAATTCCCGATGTTGCTTTTGTTTTTGTTTTTTTTTTTTTTTTGCTTTAATCTTTTGATTTGTTTTAAATCGCGTTTTTTTTCGAAATCACGGCTGTAAAATAAAAAATGATAATATTCAAATTATTTTTATTTACAAAAAATATAATAATATTTCTTAATTTTTTAGCAAGTTTCTGTAAAAAAGCACTATGCAAAGGGATTTTTTTTATCTATAAAATGACTGGACGAATTTGGAATCAATTATCGTGAAAAAAAGTTGTTTATATAATCAAAGGATAGTAGAGTATTCTTAATAACCATCGAACTATTTTTTATTATTCTGTATTAAAGAGAGAATGCGAAATTTGTATTGAAATTGATCAAACAAAAATTTCGTTATTTATATATTTTTACTGACTTCGAGAAATTAAATTTTAGAGCTAATTTTATTGGAAGTTGAGATGAATATTAAAATACGAATAACTGTAAATAATTGTGCGATTTTATATGAGTAAATAATGACAAAAAAAATATTGAGTTTATATTTTAATATCTAGACTTTTTTGGAGAGCGATGGGAAATCCTACTAGATCAATTTTTGTTGTCATATCATTCAAACCGCTATCTCCTTGAAAATCACTATATAATCAAATTTTTGGATGGAAAGTATGGGTGGAAATGTATAAAAGTGAATTACCATTTTCTTCATAATGATTGTAACTTGTCGGCAGCATAATTAGAATAATTCGAATGAAACTATATATTATGTAAAAAGATATAGGGGAGATAAAGATTTTTAACACACTATAACTGTAACTACGTAATGATTTTATATAGAAACAGATTTAAAAAGATATTATATTATTTATAACAAAGAACAGGTTAATAAAAATATCGAGCCCTTCCATCCTCCAAGAAATTTTAACAAGCGTAAGTATAGACACGACCGCGGAAACTAGCAGGTATACTGTTTCATAAAACTAAGCGCGCAAACGTTTTTTCTTTAACCAGTTGCACTTATATTTTTATGCTTACGTTTCGTACATATATATGCAATTGCACGGCGCCAAAGGTCAGTGCCGGTCCGCATGGGCGTGCGCGTAATGCAGCCCTCGCTTCATTGCGGTTCATTGCTTGCAAGCGCGGCAGTGCCACGCGACGAAATCGCGCGCCGCGATTGTTCTCCTCATTAGCGGTGGCGAGGAAGAAAGCCTGGAAAAAGAGCGAGGGGCGCGGGGGGGGGGAGGACTTTCACGAAGACGGAGAAGGTCAAGGAGCACAGGGGGACGGCGTGGCCTCGTGGATATTGCCTGATGACCTCGTTTCCGACCCCGTACCCACGCGATTAACGCGCTCGTTGCCTCGGCCCGATTTATAATTCGTGACGGTGTATTTAAAGGGGGACTGCGCTTTGCCGCGGCCGCTACGGGGGATGAACGCGATGGGGCTGGGAGAGGGGGGGTGGGAGGGGGAGTTCCCGCGGGGCGTTACATATATAGCTACGTGGACTGCGAAAGCGGCCGTAAAAACGTCGGGAGGTCCGGGGACTACTCCGGTACTGTTCCCGTATAAGCCGCTTCTTTATCATTCTTAACGTACCGAACAAGTACCGAACCGAGGCTGATGATAATTGCGCATATTAAATATCATCGGTAAAATCAATAGAACGTCCAAATGATGGCTGTCTCGAAATACGGGAAGAAATTTTCTATGCGTCGGTCATTTCGAATAGACAAAGATATTTTCCAATCCACAGTGCGAATACGAATCGAGATCGCGAACAGAAGCGCTGTCAGCATCTCGAGGCTTATCTGCACGCGCTTTTACAGTGTAGAGTAAGAGATAATGCTTTTATGTTTAATTTCGACAATGTCGATATAATGTATCTACATGCCATAACGTTCGCTTAATTTTCAAATTAACTCCGTATACCATTTTCACGGTATACACATCGACCACTTATATATATATATATATATTGGCTTTCAAAGTATACACAATATAATAACGGATCGCAGCTCTTTCGCTTCGTGCGCCGCTTGTTGCCCGAATAATGAAAACCCATTGGCCCCGATATTTGTCACAATGGGTGACCAACGAGCTCAAAACCCGATAAACGGGTAGAATGGGGCTGGGGGGGGGGTTGGGAGGGCAGTCAATTTATCGCACGAATCCGCCGACGCGATTTAACGGCCTGTATCCAATTTAGCGTCGCGCGACAGTCCCCCGCCGTCCCACGGCGTCGTATATGTATATATATATATATATATATATATATATAATTCCCAACGGTCGGAGGCGCGTTCGCGCGCTCGCGCGCACGCTCGCCGCGTCGGTTCTTTATTACGCCCACCCGTGGGCCGCAGCGGGAAAAGATCAAGGCGGCAGGACTGCGCGCGCGAATACACGTCTACGCGCGTCTTTCGCAATTACAGAGAGAGAGAGAGAGAGAGAGAGAGAGAGCGCGAGCGCGCGACGCCCGCCCCATGTAAATCGCGCCGCGCGCCTCGTTTATCCGCGCGCTTTGTATTAGCCGGGGACGGGCGGGGTACAGCGTACTCGAGAGCCTGCTGTCGACGCTAGTTACCATTCCGCCGGCTCGCGCGCGTGATCGTGGCGAAATAGTTACCGTTTTGCGGCGGGGCGGGGGGGGGGGTAGTGTCGCGAAATCGGACACTAATTGATGTTCGGGGAGGTTTTTTTGTTTTTGTTTTTTTTTTTTTTTTTTTTTGTAAGGTTTCTTAACGCTATTTTCGGATAACGGTATATCTGTAAAGCCGACCACTCGGCCAACCGTTGGGGTCTGCGTTCAATCGAGCCCCGTCATTAGGGCGAGATCGAGCAGTATTGGGAAATGAGGGTATGGGCGAATTGTTGAAACAACGTTCTATCGAATATATTGGGAAGAGGAGCGGAAAAATACTTTAATGGGAGGGGGGGTTAAAAGACGCGTGAAATAAAGTAACGGCATTTGAATCTTTATGGAAACATTTCCGAATATAAAATATGTTTTATGCTTGTCCTTTGGAAAAACGAGAGGATTAAAGTTTATTTTTATAGATACGAATAAATAAGAAAAAGAGATATACTTAATTCCAAGCTCGCTTAGGATAAAATGCCGTGTAGAAATTCATTAGTAATCATCGCCGTATGCTGTCAGGGAATCCCTTAAATTCATAAGTATCCGACTATAAAAATCGTGGTCGGATCCCTTACAGATATGTCCCATGTTTTTAATGCATTCTTGGCAGGAAACCCGGACAGCGCCCTGTCTCGTTTATCATCAAATTTCCAGCAAAGAATTTCATTAAATAATTATAAAATTATTAAAAACAAAAATAAAATTGATTTTATTTACGTGGGCGTGTGTGTATGAATGAGTGTGTGTGTGCGCGCGCGTGTATGTGCATATATATTTCAATTTAATATATCTTTTAGTCGATTAGATATAGCTTATAACCTAACTCACATATTTCTAACGCATTATTACAATGCATTATATGATTATACATAATGCATGGCACATATTAGTCATTTAAAGGTGTAAAGATTTTATCGACCTTGTGCATTACTTGACGTGATTGTTAGGCGCTCGTGGGCGCGTGGAAAAACAGGTATCCGTCTATCGATGGATAACGAAACTTTTCGTAGAGTCCATGAAGTATGCATTAAATTCAATTTTTTTTTCTCTTTCATTCGAAATATAATAAAAGACGACAGATTTCAGCATTGTATCTGATTACAAATAAAAATGATAATTTTTTTATTTATTATATCTATATATTTCATATACATTGTATATAATTTAAATTAAATGTCGCGAATATTTAGTTAGCGGTGCCAACTGAAATCGAAGAAAAAAAAGGTCCTTGAAATAGCACCTTGGTCTACGTAACCGACTGTAATAAATAAAGATATATTAGAAAAATGTATATGATTCCTGTGTGGAATTATGATGGAATTCCCTCAAGCTAACCTTTCTGATGATGGGTCTAGTATTGAGGATTCCGATCGGGAAATAAATAATGTAATGAAGCTCCAAAACGATTAAAGATGTCCTCGCCAATTTTTGACTGGATTCTGGATAGACTTACCAACTATAAAAAAAGCACCGTGAAATCCAACACGAATCCTGTATAATCGCAGGTATCGTACCTAAAATTTGTACGCGGGATCTAATTCATAGTATTCTCTTATTGTGCACCTATGATTTAATTTATCATCAAACTGTTGGATGAAAATTATGAAGGCAATTTTTAGATGTAAAAATAGACAAATCATTGAAAATTTTTCACGGTCTAAGTATATTCAGATCGGAGCGAAAAACTACTACCGGCAACTCTGAGATTAGAAACGTCCTCAATTATCCTTAATTTTCCATTGTTCAATGACACGATATTACTTAATATTGTATACAAACATTTACAAATTTTAGTTAAGCATTTGAACCTATTCTAGCTTGTAAAATTTCACTGTAATTTATGGAATGGTTTGGAATTGAGAATATTGTAAAAATTATTTATAATTATTCTCGGAAGCCAAAGGAAAAATTAAAAATAAGGCGATTGGGGCAGTCAGGTTATTCTGACTAATATAGAATATAGATTATTATTCTTATTATTTTTCTTTTATTTTCAATTTTTAATCTAATTTATTTTTAGTAATAAATTTTATTTCAAATACTTCGGGGGTGATAATAAACAAGGAAAGTCCGACTCTCATTATTCTAGTTTAATTATAGTATAAAGTTTATATTATAGTATAAAGACTGTAAGACCGATAAAAATATTAATTAATTTAATATAATTATTGGCTATGAAATTTTCAAAGCGTCTTCTCCTTTTACAGAACTTTCGAAAATACTTTGTCGATAGTTTGCGACAATGCAGAACAGTGGAATAGATACAGAAGAAAAGCCATAATTAACTCGAAATCCCAATCTAATGTTACAGATCACATTATTTAAAACAGAGTACCGTTCACGCGAGCGGTAAAAAATCTTTTTATCAGCCCCTTCAAATGAAATTTCATTTGGAAGTAAGACGCGATTAGCCCACTAATTCTACACCATAAACTAGAAATTTTTAAGCATTAGAGGATTGAAATTTTTGATAAAATTTGTTTTGATTTACATAAAAATGGCATTTTGCCTTGATTTCTTAAAAATACGCGATATACAAATTCTATAATTTATCTGTAAAAGGTTCAAGTCAGATTCATGGTAAATAATAAATAAATAATACAATAAAGGTATATATATATATATATATATATATATATATATATAATAAAAACTCGATCACTAGATCAAAAAATTTTGCAGCCGTGCCGAAATTTCCCTCCCCTGCAAAGCATAATTAAGCGAGTATAATTGAAATGCACCCTGATTCCTACCCCCCTCCCCCCGTAACCTCTCAAGCTACGCTATAATAATTTCACCAATTGGTACCAATCCCTGATTTCGAATCGACGAACACGGGACTTCTCGCTATCAAGCCGCTCGAGGCTCGAATCCAGCCGTAAACCTCGAGCGACCTCAACGTACGTACGCGGTCCAACCGGTGGACCTTCGTCAACGCGATCGTGTTTATCGCGACGCGAACGACAGCTCCGTCGACGCATCCGTCCCTCGCCGCACATTAACGGGGAAACAGCGAATCGCGCCTGCCCCGAGGCAATTTTCGGCCCTGCCGAACGTCCACCCCACCTGGCTGCGCGTTCAGCAACAAGTGGCGCGTTAACGCGCACGGGCGGAGCGCTCCGCGCGTCCCACTGACGATATATATATATATATATATATATATGTGTGTGTGTGTGTGTGTGTGTGTGTGTGTGTATGTGTCGAGTGGGTCGGCGGGGACGGCGAGGGGGCGATGGGAGGGCGAGAGATAGGCATCGGCAGTCATCTGCTGCGTAGGGTCGCCCGGCCCCTCCGTCCGCTCGTCATTAAAGCGCCCGTCGTTGCCCCCGATGGGCCGCTGATTCACCGCCACGACGTCCGAATTAATTGGCTCGTATATGCACGCCCGCTCCTTATACTCCACGCCTCTGTTTTTACGAGCGCGGAGAGGCGAGAGCAGCGCCGCGGCCGCGCTGCGCGCACCCCACCGCGAACTGGTTCCGCGAGCTTGTGCGCCTCGGACGGCCTCGAACGTGTATACATATATACATGTATATATATATATGTGTGTGTGTGTGTGTGTGTGTGTGTGTGTGTATACATGTATATAGACTTATAGCAACGTGTATCGGTGACGTTGGTGATCTTTTTCGTGTAGCCCCCGCGCGCGATCCCGATGATGAGGCTCGCCCGACAGGGGCGAGGCGGTTTATCGGGCGTAATAATAAGCCGAGCGCTCCCATTATAACGCTATATTACCTCGGAGGTAATAACTGATTGTCGGTTAGGACCGTGTCACGTCACACCTTTAAATGTCGGCGGTTTTTTTGTGTTTTTTTCTTGTTTCCTTTTTGTTTCTTTTGTTTTTGTTTTTTTTTCAGTACTCTTTCACTTTTACACGACGAGTCTCGCAAAATCGGGGAGTTACGGGGTTCTGCCGATTATTTTCGAAGTTCTTTTTTTTTTTAACGTTGATTTCGTAGCAGCGGACTAAAGATATGACTTTAACACCGTATTTTTAATTATTCCAATATTTGTAAATAGTAGCTATAGAGCTGTTACTAGGATTTAATTTTTTAAATAACACGTCATTGGAACATATATCAGTTACACTATAAATTAAGCCAGGAGTGCAGAACAGGCATGTCTGCTGGATTTTTCTTTTTAACAATATTTAGAAATATTGCTTATTCAAATAGTTTCCAGCTGCTAATTTCTTTGAAAATTTACCATATATAATTCGGATTTCTAGTCGTCTTGACACAAAAAAGTCGTTAGATGCAAAAAAAAAAATAAAAATTCCAGATTTTTCCTGACACTGAATAACAATCTCCGTATGGAAAAAGTAAATAAATGTTGCATCTAGTTGTTCAAATTTCGAGAAAAAATTTTTTTTGTGCCCTCTTATCGACAAATTCAGGAATACTAAAAACTTACTGCGATATAAGCAAGATATAAACAATTAATATATCGTTTTCATCTGCAGGAAAATTAGGTTAATTATTCACTATTTTTCAGAAACCTAATTAACTTATTTTTTTTTAATAAAAATTTTACGCGTACGATATTAGAGAAGACCTGAGATACTCGTAATTAACCCAATATTTGCTACGCAAGTGCTTTAAATATAGACACTGTAACTGTACTTTTTAATTTCAAACTTAATTAACTTACATAATTACATATACTTTCGGACTCTGCATACAGTTATATGATTTTATACACTTGATATTCATTTTTTTTTCATATTTCTGAAAAGAATAATAAGTATTACATTGTCGTCCATTATAATGAATTAATATTTTTTTTTCACAATTATCTGTTAATAAAGAGTTAAGAATTTTCAATATTTTAATCTATTCAACCAAGCCATTAATTTTATTTCTGTATAGCTTAAAATATTAGTAAACTTTATTATTTGTTGTATTGTTTCCCATGTTATTTTTGTTTTTTGATGTTATTTTAACATCGTGGTTTGTAGCTTTTACTTTGTTCTACATCGTTAGAGAAGAATGTTTGGATAGAAAATAGGTTCGTTCGAAACTAAAACAAAAATTCTTTCAATATTTAATTTAATTTTTATGGTTTGAAAGTATATTCAAGTGTTAACAAAGATAAATTGCACGAGGAAAAAAGTAATAATATCTAGAATAAATATATAAAACTGTAATTCACATAAATTTTACTTTATCGCACAAATATGTATCGTATATGTACATTACGTACGTCAGATATTCAAAACTTTATTATGCATTTTTAATATTCGTCTGATAGTAAACATCGTATTTTAAACAAATATATGAATGAGCTACAATAATTATCTTCTGTAGATCGATGAATGAGACAATGAAAATATTATTGAAACATATTGTTGTGATTCTGAAAGCCGAAAATTGATTATCTAAATTTTTAGTCACCTTTATTCAATTTTTTCTTCACAGCCCTCTATTTATGTAGATGAAATACAAGAAGACCTGAAAATAATGTCAGCTATTGAAATTGATAGATTGTTTTATACATATTTTAATCAAAATTCAATTTTAATTATACATCAATTTTTTCCAATTGGACTTTTTAAAAATAAAACTCCATACTGCAATCACTCTGAAACAGTTAATGTAAATCGTGAAAGGAATATCTGATTTTCAAAAAATTCTACTTGTAAATTTCGCGCCAGAGCCATATAGAACCAAATATTAACGATTCTAATTATGCGGACTGTTGTAAATTAAATTAACAAATATTTTTATCGGCCCTGTAGTTTCCGTACAAAATAATCCAATTATACTAATGACGGCCCAGACTGTCGTACAGTCGTTGTTTATAATTATCGCTTGTTTATAATTACCCCCGTAGAATACGAAAGAAAAATTCATCCATAAAGTAGAAGTACTGTAAATTAAAAATAAAATAAAAATAAGAAAAATATTAATGAAAATTTTAGTCCCTGAGGATGAACCGGAGCGGTTCGAAACGACGGACGCGGATACAAGACTAAAGTTAGGTGGTGGGGGGGGGCAGTCAGGTTGTCCTTTACTAAATTAGCACATTGATTATTTTTATATGATTTTTATAACGATGATTTTTATTTTTAATTTATTCCTACGTTTAGTAGGATTTTTACACGTGTTATTATATACAAGAACAGTTTGACAGTCATTGTATAATTATGATCAGATTATGCTATAAAGACTGCATGACCGATTAAAATACTTGTTATATAAAAACTTCGATATGATAAAAAGTAAATTAAGAAACAATTAATATTCTTTACAATTAAACTTGATTTTTAAATAATAAAAATTGTATGTTTTGTTAATTTTTAATGTCGCTCATCAAAAAAATTAAACAAATACATTTCTCGATTTAAATTATTTAAAAGATTTTTGGGCCTCTCCTCGCCCCCTTTATAGAGATCGCTAAAAACTCTTTACCTATATATTACTATCCTTTTGTAAATTTGCCGCAATTTACGCTCTCTTTTTACGAAAGGGCAATGCAGATACAAGCCCATAAATCTATTAAATGTGTTTAAGTAACTTTTATTAATAATACAGAACGAAAGATTATTCTTCAATCATTGTTAATGCTCTATAATTTATTCACAACGATAAAGAATGCTTTTCTTCCTTGACGTCAGTAATAGCATTCAGACCTATGCCACACATGTAGCTTCATTTTCATTTTTAAGCATTAAAATGAAAAGAAATGCAATAATGAGAAAATCCCCTTCGTCCAATAGTACGGTAAGGGCTTATTATTATACCAATTCGACGAGGATCTATCGCCGGAACTGCATTTCGAACCAAATCGAATCGTTATAAAGACCGGATCAGTAGCCTCTCCAAAAGGAATTCTCCAAACGGCGGGAAATGTCGTTCAAAAAGAAGAAGAAGAAGAAGAAGAAGAAAAAAACACGAAGGCAGAAAGTAAAAAAAATAAACCGAAGAAAGGAAAGAAAAAAGGAGAGGCGTCGGACACGCGCGGCAGCCCCGTGCGCCATCGCCCGCGCGTCTCACCAATTTCCATCTTCCGGCGCATTGACGGAGCCTTGCGCGGCGAGCCGGGAAATTTTTTCAAAAGCGCGAGCCATAAGCAGGAAAAAAAATGCGCCGGGCGATCGGACGATCGGCGCGCGACGCGATGCGCGCGTCGTTCGAAGAGGAGAGGTGGTGGAGGGGGGGGGGTCGGGAGAACGAGCTCTCGTCGATATAGATTCATCTCGGGCTCGGCGCTCTGAGCGCCCGCAATGTAATCACGTTAAAGACCCCGGCGATGGCGAGGCAACGAGGGACGCATTGACAGGAGCGCTGGGCGGCACGCAGGGACAAAGCAACAATAAAGGTGCACCGACGGCTCCCAATGCGCGCGTTGGGCCGCGCGCACGCGTAAACGGTCCCGGGCTGTGGGATTTTCCTGCCCGCGCTCCTCCGCCCGGGCCGGCGATGCGCGTGGCTTATACACGCGGCGCGGCGCGGGCGTGTTGACGAGTCGGGGCGGGCAAAGGGCCGACGAACGGCGCGCTGCTCCTTCTCTTTTCATCTTGTACTAGACGCTATCCGTAGTGTATAGATATATACGCGGGCGCGCGTATATATGCGAGGGGAGGGGGAAGGGGGGCCCGAGCGATTAATTTCCGAGCGATTATTTAAGTCCGAGGCTCGAGGGCCGACGCGCTGCCCGGTATTGATGGAAGAGAGGGAGGGCGGCTCTCGAATCGCGTGTATTGTACCCGAGAGAGGGACGGAGCTGGCTAGCGTTTCTCTGATTTTGAAAAAAGCTCGTGCAACGATGCAGACAACCCCCCCCCCCCACCCCCACACTTCAGGGCATCGCGCTCAGGAAAAACAGATACTGTGCCCGCGCATAGGATGCCCTTTTGACCGTTCTGAAAAATTATGCGTACTCTTTGTTCCCGATTGCCGCGGAAAAATTTTTTGACGAATACACAGCTCGTATAATCTTTCACGCAAGCCGCGTTCGTATGTACTGCATGCCGTGTGTTGACCACGGCGAACGAGGAAGATCTGATTCACGTATATATATATATACGGGTATCATTGTTCGTTTCATTGTATTCCAGCTCATTCTCACGTTTCGGTGAATCCATACATGGATTTTCATAAATTTCCACTTAACTTACACGTACAACTTATACAGAGTCACGCGTATCGTCCAAATAACGCGCCATACACACGGACACGGACGCAGGCACGGATCATTGTTTATTAGTCGATTACGAAGAAATCGACGGCGAGAGCCACGGTAAAGAGCTGCGGCCGCGAGGGGCTCGTGTTTATAAATATGGCCGCTTAACTCTGCACTCGATCGTTTAATTAACAAAGGGCGTGGCGCGGCGCGCGCGCGCGCGCGCGTTACAATACGAAGACCCATTTGCTTATTACGATAAACGAAGGGATGGCGGTGCGAGTGCCCGGGCAGCGGGCACGCGAGGGGCTCGCGCGACACGCGCTTTCGGGAATGACGCGCGGCGCGCGGCCAACTGGCCCGGCCGAGCACGCGAGTCTCTATTAGAGCCCCCTATCTTTAGTGCGCATAGATGCTTAATATTATATATATATATATCTGCAATCGTGACGCGGCGCGCGGGCCATCGTTTATGTTGTCGTGCTATTAATTCGGCAGAGGGAGCGATGCGGGATCGTACCTGTGGTCGGCTTTTTGATCTTCGCTACACGTATTTGGTGGAGTTGATTAGAAAAAAAAAAAACGAGAATAATACTTGCAATGCAGATGGTGTAACGACCGAATGCGATATTTCGTTTAACAAGTATTATAGTATGCCAGGTTGGAAATTTTTTTCATTTTTTTTTTTTTTTTTTTTATGAATTTCGCGTTATGATAAATTATCGCGTTAAAAGGGTACAACTGTAGATTTAAAGATCAATCGTCGGATTCGAATATGTATCCTGCGAATGCAAAAATCTCGATTTCCCCATTGCGACATGAAACGTATATTCCCCTAACGCCATGCTATTCTACTTGTAATATAAGACTATGGGACATTTTTTAAAGGAAATGAATAAACAATGCGATGTTGAAGAAACGATAGTGCTGAAAATTTATGCAGATATTTTGACAATTTCGTTAGTCGTTCCCGAATTCAGATTATGGAAAATCGTTAAGAAATTGCAGTAAAGATCAATTTCAACTTCAATATAATGTAAAAAGTCGTGAATATAGTGCAGCTCATCTGTAAGATCTTATACGTACGGTAGGATCTTATACGTACATATAGAAGAATGTACAGAATTAATAAGTCTACGTTGGTCGATAAATATGATTTTCAGAGTTTTCAGTGTTTTTCAAAAACTAATATAATGTTAAGGACAATCTGATTGTCAATTATGAAACTGAAAAATGTATATAAATGGTTCTAGTAAGTATTAAAGAATTTAATTTTTTTCATTCTGTAAAAATACTGATGAGTATAATAAATTTTACTTGTGAAAAAATTCAAAAGGCGAATGGTAAAAGAAATTCAGATCTGTTCATTCTCTACGAATAAACTATGATCACCGCATTACGTATATAATTCTATCACTTGCGATAAAAGTAGAAAAATAAATAATTAAGTGACGTAATTAACTACAAATACGAACGTTACTGTTTTTAATTTGATTTTTAAGCCAATTATATAATGCTATTATTTTGCAATCACGAGCCTGGAGTTGTTATAGAAAACACAAAATTGTTGCCCAATAATACGTACACCTCTAAAATCATATCCAAAACCCTTTGTGCGCGCGTATATATTTGCACAGTATTATCTTTGATTCTCTCAATATATATATATATATATATATATATATATATATATATATATATATATACACAAATCGCCGTCGCCCAACAACACAAAGAAACGAATTAAGCCGTCAATCATGCAACCAGGTACATATATATATATATATGGCGTTCAAAGAAAGGCGGCCTCATGATGAGCAAATACAGGTCGCGCGTACAATGAAGCCAAACGGATAATCGAGAGCGCGCCGGGGGCACGTGTAGGCCGGCCATAAGCAAACAAATCGTATCGACGCTCGCATCGCGTAATTGCGACGAGAGGAGTGGCGTAATCGACAGGGGGGGTGGTGGCGTCCATCGTCGTTACGACGGCACTCGCGCGCCCTCCGGCGTTTCATCCCCGCGTTCGTACGGCGTGGCCCTGTTGCCACGGGGGCACGTGTCGGGAGGGCAGTTGGATTGTTTTTCTTCTTTTTTTTGTTTTTTGTTTTTTTTTTTTTTTTCTTTCTTTCCGCCGAAATCGCGTCGTTAGATCTGGAGGCTCACCCTTGTTGGGCGGGGGCGAGGGGGAGAGGCAGTGGGTGCGGTTACTATACACACGCGCTTTGTTTCCAATTAGTACACTTTCCAAAGTGAATCGTCATATATCGATGTGTAATGTAATCGAAAATCTGGCATTCACCTTTGGGGCCCACTCGTGGCGAGACAAACAAGGAATCGATAGCTCAATAAAACCACGACGAGCGTAAACGTGCGCTCTTCCTTCCCTTTCATCGCCCTCTCTCTCTCTCTCTCTCTCTCTCTACCTCTCCCTCTATACGAACGGAATTCCCCCGTGGGACTGGCAGGCGAATACGTATATATAAATACGCAAACCAGACGCTTCGGCGTCACGAGTCAGCGTTGGCGAACCGGGAATCCTCGGCGCAGGAGTCAATATATATATATATACCACTATCCCCTGGCACGCACGTGGATATACAGACCCCAAGCGATTTCATTCAATTGAAGGTAAACTACCACCGCGCGTCGGTTTATCAGATCTTGGACGCGTGCCCATATGTCGCACCTGGCGGAGCTCTCTCTCTCGCTCTCTCTCTCTTTCTCTCCCTCGGGGTGGGTTGCCGTTCGTGCCGTGCAAACTTTTACAGATTAGAACTTCCTGATTATAGCTGTAAGGATGGGTGCATATTTAATTAAATGGCCATTGAATATGTATGTAAAATATACACACGAATTCACATATTTCGTCCTTAATTTTCAGTATATATTTATTCTAGATATGTTAAAAACAGTCACTTAAAATGCTTAAAAGAGATTTTTTTCCGTTACCAAGAATTGCTCGGAATGAAATAATTTTATTTCGAATGGTATTTTTGAGAAGAAATGTGGGTGGCGTCGTCAAAATGTACTTTCGACATATACAGTGGTGGACTGTACCGCTGATAATATCTCTAATCTATATGAATTATTAAAAGAATAAAATTATTTTTATTTATTAATAATACTCTAATTTTTAAATAAATAAATAAATATTAATATTCATATAGTGATAGTAGTATGTAAATGTGTAGATTTTTCAGCGATTCCGCCGCACTGGCGTCGATAGCAATCGTTAGATAAACCTCCCCCTCCCCCCCACCCCGACAAACAGCCCCTCCGTATTATTCAGAGAGTCGGCTCAAAATTCGTTCCTCCAATTCGCGGCCGTAAATTCGGGCGATTTGCGCGATGTTTCACGCGCCGCGCCGCCACGAGCATCTGGCCCCGCGCATTACAGACCCCCGAAATTCCGAATTAGTCCGTAGACACATGTACGGGCAACCCAGCATATCCTCCCGCGACCGAGTAACGCCCCGTCGCGATGACGCGCCAAATGACGGGCGCGTGAAAATGCGCCCCCCCCCCCCCCCCCGACTGGCGGGGCTCGCAGCGCCCTATTCCAGGGCACGCGCCGGCGTGCAATCGGCGCCCGAAAAAATTTATGCGCGGCTCGCTGCCATGGGGGCTCGTGGAATATCGCAAAAATTATAGACCCGAAGTTCCTTTGGTGGTGGGGGAGGGGGGGCGCTACAGTTGTGCGCTTGTATAACAGATGATACTTCGTGGGCGAATTACCTTATTTGCGGTTACCCAACTATTCGGTAAAAGTGCGTTTAGATTTGTTAAAGAACGGTACAAGCTTTTCAGTACGAATTAGATGTAGCCATTAAACACGTAGAAGAATTATGTTTTACGATAATTATTACATGAAAATCCCGTATAGTCAGTATGATCACTTAAACATTTCTTAGAGCTTTGTTCAGTTAACTTTTTTTTTTAAAAGAACCGAAAATTCTATTGGTTCCAATCTTTTTTGTACAGTATTACGATAACTTCAAGGTGTAAAAGAAATACAACATTGTTTTATTTACTTTATTTTTTTCATATTTTTTATTGTATTGTTTCAGTTCTCTCATCCTGATAATTTCGTCAATTTAGAGCAGACATTAAAATGAAAAAAAAAATTATTGTTCCGCAAACTTCGTATTTTGTTTGAAAGTGTGCTTGGATGATTTTGTAGAAACATTAAAACTGATGGAAATATAATCACTTAAAATACGAAGTACGGATTTATTCAAGAATTTTTTTAACAGTTTTTTAGGGAAATTTTCTATACAAATGATAAATATATAAGTTACAAAAAAATTATATATACATTTTACTATCAACGGAATTTATGCTTCGAATATTTCCTTAATTTATAAATTGTAATTTTAAGTTTAGATACGTTAATTTATTAATTCTGTGAACTATAAGTGTACATGTAATTTTAAATTATTTTTGCTATATTTTGTATTTCCACCGATATCTTCTCCACCTTCGTTTTTATTAATCACTGTTTAGACTTTCTTTATGTATTTTTGAACTTGATTTGCAAAAGGTTCCCATAAGTTAATATATCGTTGAAAACAAATAAATAATTTGTCATTTTTATAGATTCAACCCTCGATCTTCCCTCAATGGAAGTTATCAGAATTATTCGCAAAATACACTCCGACGGTCTCCTGTTACTCTCGCGTAAAAATCGACACTCGGAGGAAACATTCGCTTGCGCGCGACAAAATCCACCCGATGCAAGAGAGAACAAAAATCAAAAGCCGAAAGAAAAATCCAAAAAAAAAGAAAAAAAAAACAAAAAAAAAACCGCTAACCTACCGGCGAGCCGATGCAAATTTTCAAAGCGCGTAAACAACCCCGTGTCGGGCTTCTGCGCGCGGGCCTCGACGACGTCCGACCGCCCCCCCCCCTGCCGCCGTCGCCACCGAGGTAGCGCGCTCGCGACTTACGATCCGAGGCGGGAGCGCGCTTACGCGTAAAGTCCCGGGGGGCGGGGGAGGGGAGGCAGGAGGCTCCTCCGCGCCGTTGTCGGGCCGCGAGGAATTTCGCGCCCGAGAGGCGAAAGATCGCCGCGGGGATAACGCACCTTTGGCCGCGACACGACGACGACGAGGCCCGGGTACGGCCCTCTCGGCGCGGTAGCCGCGTCGGCTCGTTTCCCCGCTGCATTTGCATAGAGCCGGGAGAGGCTGGAGCGAGCGTCAAAGTCTCGCCGGTGTACGCGGCCATTTAGGGGGGGGGGGTGCCATCGACACCTACGCGCCTGGGTATCGGAAAGCTATCGATGCCCGATTCGGAGTGCCGATGGGAGGGGGGGGGGTCGCCGACACGGAGGACGAGACCCCGGCGACGACGGGCCGCGTTACGCGCACACCCGCGCGTACACGGGCACAGTAGGCTGCCCCACGGATTCCGCGGCAGCACGGCCGTGCAGGCTCTCCCACACGTGAAGCTATCAAATGTCTGACGAATGCGCAGGAATGCCGCGCTATCGAGGGATCTTCTGCCGGGTGAAGAGGGCCTCTCTCTCTCTCTCTCTCCCCGCCCTCCCTCTTTTTCTCCTCTCGCTCTCCCCCACGCAGCCAGAAAAGTGATTCGTTTCTCTACGCTCCATCGCATGCGCCTCGCGCGCTCGGCATCTCCCCGACCGCCGGAACGTCGCAAAAAAAGGCCTCCTCTTGAGCCGCGCAATAAAGCGCAGAAGGTATAGGTGATGGGTGACGGGAGGCGGGGGGGGAGGGGAGGGGGCGAAGGAGGAGGAGACGAGGGAAGGCGGAGGACGACTCAAGACAGGTAGCAGACACAAAGGGAACCGGAGACCCTGGCCCATAGGCGGGCTATTTTATACTCTCTGCGCCGTCTGCCCGACAACCCTCGGGATTTTATGTCTGTATATATATATATATATATATATATATATATATATATATCTACTATATGTAGGAAGCCACCCCGGCGCGATGTTGCGCGCTCCCGAGCAAGTCCACCGGGACGCGAGAGAGCGCGCGAGTGAGGCCGCAGTATATCTTACAGGTGCACGAGGCGCTCGAACGCTCGGTAAATATCCTTTAATTATATACACCGCGGGCGCGACCTCTCGCTCCCCTTCTCTCTCTCTCTCTCTCTCTCTCCCTCTCTCTCCTTCCCTTTGTAGTAAATACGGATCTTTTTCTGCGTCGGCCCTCTTCCTCCTCCCTCCCCCCGCACCATCACTCGACGCGGAGGATATTATACAACGAGCTCGCGCGCGCAATCTCAGATATCCGGTTGTGAGGGACGAGCGCGCGCGCGCGTTACGCGTATTTATGCCAACGTTAACGCCTTGTATTCTACCGCGCCGTGCGTCCGCCTCCAGGAATCTTCTTTATTCGTGCTGAGGCTGTAATGCGCGCGAAGGGAGAGAGAGAGAGAGAGAGAGAGAGAGAGAGAGAGGGAGAAGAAAAGAGAGAGCGCGGGGCGGGGGGAGTAATATATACGGCGAGTGTAATGCCCACACCGCGGCAGCGGCTGGACTGGGAAATACTCGTAATCTGCTTAAAAGTACGCTCGTGCGGCAAAGGGCGCGAGTTTAGTACGGCTTAAATTCGAGGAAGATTATTAGAGAGGTGGCGCGAGAGGCGTATAATTGGCCGCTGGAGCTCTGGTAGAGAGACGCTGCTCTTGTGAAGGTGCGAGAATTTTTTTTTTTTATTTCGTTTAGAAAAATACATTCAAATTTGATGCTCAGTTGCCCTCCTCTATATCACACGATCGGTGAAACTAAATACTGGGGATCAAATGGAAATGTACCAGTCAAAACCTATGTAATCGTGTACGCAGACCAACTGTAAGAACCAAAGACTGGGCATGACGGAAAAGTACAAGTGTGGCAGTGGGTACTGCGAATCAGAGATAACGGAAGAGCACAAGTGAGACCTACACCGAGAACTGAGGTGCGACGGTAAAAATGAAAAAAAAAAGAAATAAAAAACAGAAATGAGAACGCGAAAGAACTAAGGAGCACGAGGAAAAACTAGCGAGAACCAGCAAGAACCGCGAGCAGTCCCAGTGAAAACCGTACAGATAGAATCGCACAGATATCTCGAGATCGCGATTAATCTCCCGTTTCCCCCCGGGCTTTCCTTGGTTCTGAAAAAAGTTCTCGCGCGCTCTCCTCAAAAATAACAACTGTATCGCCCATCCCCGGCTACGACCATCGTCGATTCGCAACATCATGCATCGCCATTATGGGGGGGGGGGAGGCTCGGCTTTATCACGAAGGCCGAGAATAAAACGGGCAGTCCCGCCGCAATAAGCGCGGGCTGCTCGCGCAGCGTATCCCCGGCGGTGGATGATGGAATTAAATTTTATATCTGCGCCTCCGCGCGGCAATTCCCACTTTAATGCGGCGCTCAGGCCTAAAAGTCTCCGGTGCACGATGGGGGGCTCGATGAAAAAAAAGAACGCGCCTTAATTATGAATAATGTATTAAACTTATAGCTTGGGGGGTCGGAGTTATCCCCCCCCCCCCATGAAATCCTCCCATAGAGGGCCGACCACGCGACGCGACAAAACAAAAAAAAAAAAAAAGAAAAAAAAAATGAAAAGAAGAGCCAGCGCTCGGCTCGCGCCGCAACAGCAGCGGGTATTATCCCTGCAACGGGGAAAAATCGCGCGTTCGGGACAACGCCCGATGCGCGAGCCCATTACACCCGCGACGAGCAGCTGTCCCGATCGCGCGCCAGTACGGGCGCTCTTTAAAGCGCGCTCGCTCGAATTCGATGATATTCTACAAAAGGGGGCGGTATAGCGAGTGCGTGTGCGTATGTGTGTATATATATATATACACACATATATGTATGAATAAGTATATATAGCGTCGGAGCGCCCGCCGGTCGCTACGCCGGGCGTTAGGTGCAGGACTTTACATCGAAGACAGCGCCGGGATAGGGGGGAGTGGGGGGGGGGGAGGGAGAGGCGGCCACCCACGGCGCCACCTTATCCGGGATATCTCGGCGAGATGCGCGCGCGCGACTCGTTATGGCGTCGGTACTCATCTCTGGCCCCCCTCCCGTCGCCGCCGCCGCCGCCCCACCGACACCCGTCATAAACCGGCGGGCGCTGCTGCGCCTTTTTGCCGTACGACGATCGGGCCGTGGCTTCTCGGGTTCCAAGTCCGGCTCCTCCTCGCGAGCCCGGGCACCGGGACATTACCTGGCGGCTGTATTAATCCGGGTCTTACGGCCTAATTACGTCGGCGGGGCAGCTAGTTCGCCAGCCACGGGCGCGAGGGGGGCGGGGGCGGGGGGGCGAGACGAGCGCGGGAGTTATATATATATATATATATATACATATACCCGATCCGCCTTGATTATCTCTCGTTCGGTGGCCGAGGCGACGATCGTGGCGCCCGATCCGGCGGATTTCGAGAATTCATGCGCCTCGGTGCCGGGGATATTTATTGCGAAAAAATTACATACGTCCCCTGGAAGTACCGCGATGCTCGTTTATACCGCCATAATAATAGCGCTCCAGTCGTTAATACGGGCGCGATTCCTGGCTCTGTTCAAAAAAAAAAAAAATTCGCTCGACGCCCGTACGACAATGCGAGCGTCGAGCTTTCGTATCCGTCGTATTATCGTCGCTATGCCTCATTGTCGGCCCGAAGATTTCTACATGGCTCGCGGGAGGAAACGCTGCGTTTCGAGGACTTTGATTCCCAGCATTACTCTGAGGTGAGAGGTTTTCTTTTATTGAGAGGGATAGAGAGAAATATACACTGCTATTGGAAGCAGTCAATGACGTAATTTACGATGACGTTATTGGGCGCAGATGAACGTTGCGCTTACGTTGGGAGATTTTTCGCGGGATCGTTTGGTTATCCTTTCGGTTTTGGCGTTTTCTCGTAGATACGAATCGACTCGAATCCAAGAAAGCAAGAAACACTAGACTTGTTGAACTACGTATTTTTTTTTTTTTTTCATTCATTGATGCTCAAAAAAAAGATGAAAATTTGTTATTATGATCGAATTCAAGACAAATAAATTGAACATTTGTAGACAGCTAATTAAAATGGCGATTTAATGAAAGTTTTTAAAGAATTTTTATGAAAATTAGCAAACGTTTTCTCGTCGGTTGATATCCTTGGTCAAAATATTTTAAGCGTTCTTTCGAAATAAGCGGAACGGACCTGCCGTCCGAAAAAAACGCAGTTAAAATGGTACTTAACAAACTACAATCGCGATAATTACATTTGTGGCAACGTTTCGGCCTGTTTTGACTACCACTAAAAATTTTATAAATGAAAATATAGATTAATCAAGTATAGTTATTCCATTGACGTACTATAATAACGTTTGCAAAAACCTTGTTCACAACTATATTAAGGATTTCAAATATTGCTTGTTAATGGTATCTTCAGCATTTTTTCAGTCTCACGTACAGAAGTACAGCCGATTGGGATGCAAAAAAAAACATCTCCGTATGACTCGAGTATACGCAGTTATTGTAGAAAAATTTTAGGAATTTCCTTGTTTCGCGAATGGTCTCTCGATGCAAATTGGAAACGGATTTCCAATTGCTGTGCAGAGCCTGCTCCTGAATTCGCGGTCGGCCTAAATAATTATTGTTTAATTAATTTTTGACCATCAAGTACTGAGTTTTATAGAATAAATTTTATAGAATAAATTCAGCATACCGTGAAAAATTCTAGAAATATTTTAGAATTCAACAATCACATTAATAATTCTTCGAATGAACAGACCTAAAAAAATCATTAATATCCGAGCTAGATGTTAGTTTTAATTCATTCCATCGTTAGAATGGACCTTGCATTTTTCGTTTCTTGAGGGATTCCTTTTGTAGAGATTGATGGAGCTTTTATTAATAACTGTAACCATCAGTACAGTAAAAATCGATATATTTTTCCAAAATTTTATTTTACTAATCATTTCCCCCGTGTTTCTATTCAATAAAGTATTTAGTTAATAGCTCGCATAAAAACAGAAAATATGATAATTTACGAGAAAATAATAAATAAAAGATAATTATCGGCAATACCGAGTGTATATATATATATCTTTATATATATACTCCCACATTCCTTTCCTAATAGTATAGAACTTCTGAACTTCAACTATCCGTGAACCGTGTATATCGGTACATATATATATACCTACATACATAGGCTAATGAACGCCTAGTAAATTCAGGATGGGGCAAGCGTAGGATACATAATATAACAGTATAATCTTTAAGCATCCAGCCAGAAGTTGTGAAGTTGAAAACCGGTTGTCTCGAAAAACTCCCTATATTTCTCCTTCTCCTTTCTTCCTCGCTTCCTTTTTCCCTCATCATCCCCCACTCCCTCTCTCTCTCTCTCTCTCTTTGCACATATATATATATATATATATATATATATATATATATATATATCCCCACGCGCTATCGCGTAATTCAGTAGTTACTCAGCTATAAGCGACTGTAAATCGTTCCGCTACGTATGCAGTCTATATATATATATATATATATATATATATATATATATATATATATATATACATACATACATACATCCAATTACACACTTGCAAACAAGATGTGCAAGACCGCGCGCCCCTTCGCCAGCAATAAACGGCCGTACGGAGGTTTATAATATAACCACGTGTATGTGCGAGCGCAAATGATAATATCGATAATTTCTTGGTGCACGGCTCGCGGCCAAGTGAGAGGAAAAAAGGAGAAGACACTCTTTTAGGTATATATATATATATACACCATAGGTACCTATGCTCTGACTATACTTGCTTTGCCTTGCCTTTGCTCCCCGTGGATATACGGAGAAAGAAAAAGATAGACGTGACCTCCAATTTGCCCAGTATGTATATATACTATAGATATATATATATATATATATATATATATATATATATATATATATATATATAGCGCTCAGGGCCGACGCGCACTACCAACGCAGACAACTAATTAATAAGTCGTATTTTACGGGCTCTCCCCGATTCTATTGGCCAATCGGCCGAGCCAAGAATGCGATCGTTCGGCGCGGCTTCTCCTGCGCGCGCGTATGAAATACGCGAAAGCGCGAGCTCGAATTCCGCGGCCGCGACGCGCACGATCGGCTCCTCGGTCAGAGGCCCGTGCTGTTCGCTCGCGCTGTTCTTCGGTCGCGCGCAACGTACGCGCTGAGCTCGGAGCTCGGCGCGCGCAACGCTACCGATGAGGGACGTCGCGCCGAGCTCAGTGCCAGCGCCGCGATCGAGCGGCGAAACGGAGGGAGGAAAAATGTGGGCCCTGAACGCGCGCGGGACACGAGGAGGAAGGAGATACAAATCGTTCGGGAATTACGGCCAAGTGGATTTATCTCGGGGAGTATATATATATATATATATATATATATATATATGTAGACCACCACGCACGAGGGAGGCAACGGCGGGGACGTTACCCGCCCCGGTTACGAGATCTCTATCGCAGGTGCGCGCACGTCGTGTGCGTCTCATAAAATTCAATAATTACGAGTCTGTCTCTCTCTCTCTCTCTCTCTCTGCTCCATCCCGTTCTTCGCGCACGGCGCGATTCGTGCTGCGCCCGCCGCATTCTTTTTCCTCCGCCGCCGTCTCGGCCCGCCGCGTTCGCCCCGCTGACCGCCTCGTCGCGCTCAGTTAGCGCCAGTCCGCGAAACGAATCAATCGGTTTGCGTTAGATCGGCTCGCGATTCGCTCGGCGTCGGTGGTAATGTATGGCAAAATGCCACCGTCGTACGAGAAATTTGGCGCTTATGTAATTCTGATGCTGTTAGTTTTCTCAAACGGACGCGGAATTTCGTGTCTGTCCGTAGGTGGGGAACTTTTTGAGTTATGCAATTAAAAAATTGTGCATCTTTTCTTAGGACGATTGGTGCTGGTCGAGAAAAAAAGATTTATTATATAATATAGTATGATACATTCGAATATTATATTATTGAAAGCTTTAGATAATAATATGCTAATTTTTATATTTATTCCACATTCCTGTGGATGCTATAGATTCGGTAAATAGTTTGGAGTATGAAAGAATTTGAACATTTTTTTTTTTATTTTATTTGTTCTAAATTTGTCAAAAAGTCTTATCATTTCTCAAACCTCTATAGAAATTTACTCGAAAACGTGTAGCAATATAATATATAAAGATATAAAGTTAAATGTCCGGACGGTTAAGCAAAATTAGAAATAATTTATTCTGGACGAATAAAGTATCGTGAAAAATCTTAGCACTCGGCACAATAAAGTATATGTATCGCTTTAAACGCGCGCGTATCGCGCGAATCCGGACGCATATGCATTATAACCGAGATCGAATTAGTAGAAATATATATATATATATATATATATATATATATATATACCTATCTATATATTTCCGACCGACTATCAGCCACTCGAGTCACAGAGCCCATGCATTATGCGCTTTATAATCGCAGAAAATTTTAATTCAACAACTCAGGCGCAACAGACAAGAAGGGGGGGGGATGTCGCTGCAGCCCGGCCGAGGACTCTTCTCCAGCCATAAAGTTTCCTTTCCCTATATATATCTATATATATATATCTATATGTATACGCTCGCCAATCTCCATACAGCATAATTGCACGCTCTCAACGTGGCCCCTTATCCGGCGACAAACTTTCAGCCTAAACCAGCTCTCGGTCTCCCACTCCCCCCGCCCTGCCAACGGCCCGATTACGGACTCTCTTTCTCCGACTCTCCCTCGCCCTCTCACGCCAGTTAGGGCAGTTAATAAATTTAAGCGAAATCAGAGACACCTCGAGAAAAGAGAGGACTGGCTATACATACAGCGGAGCCGGAGCAACTCCCCCTCTCCCTCCCCCCCTCTCTATCTCCCAGTCGTTTTCTCCTATTTCTCATTCGGCGCCTCTCCCCCCCCCCACCCCCACCCCCACCCACCATCTCTCTCGCGCTTCGCAGCCCGCGGGGCACGGCGAGCGCGCGGCGCGCGTTTAACGCCTCGTCACGACCCGAGCGCGCGCGCGCGCGCACGCGGCAGCCGGCCATCGGGGAGAATCGCCATAAACCATCCGACGCAATCAAGTTGTATATGGCGGTGCGGCCGGGGCTTGTTTTTCGCTCTCTACCGCTCGAGAGCTCGGCCGCGCTATCGAGGGGGCCGGCGAGCACCACCCGAGAGAACTTGGCCCCGCGACGCGTTTATCGCGCGGCGCTCGCCCCGGTCCAGGGAATTCCGCGGCTCTACCGCCTCGCCTCGGACGATCCCCCGCGGGGGCCCGCTGGGCTCGCGAGCCCGGGCACTCCGCGTCCGGGGAGATACGGGAGGGACCTTGCGGCTCGATTTGACGCGGCCTGAAAAAAAACCGTAACGACCGCCGATGCGGGGGGGGGGCAGGGAGGTCGAGGGAATCCGATCTTCACGGCTCGGCCGTGGGTGAGTGGCGTGTACCTGCGCGCTCGCGGCCGACGGCGACGCGCGAAGCCGAGGAAAGTGATTTCAGTTGGGCCTTTTTTTGCCGGGGCAAGGGCTCCGGGCGCGCGCGCGCGCGCGCCAGCGCGGGCGAGCGATAATAATCGATCTCGCGCGGCCGAGGTCGGGCTCGCTCGCTCGCTCGCTCGCTCGTCGGGCTCTTTAAAAAGCAAACATTCGACTTGCCAATTCATCGTTAGAGGGGCGTTCTGCGTCTTATGAGCAGCGATCTATATATATATATATATATATATATATATATATATATATATATATTATGAGTAATTGGAGCCCGCGGAGGGATGGAAAAACTCGGGAGGCACCGGGGGCGATGGATAAAAAGCGTGCCGAGGCCCCGCGAAGGGAACGTTAACGTGACAGAAACAACCTTGTCTGCCGGCTCGTCCGTGCTGGCGAAAAAGAAAAAGAAAAATTCCGAAACGAAGCCGGAGAGCGGAGAGAAATTTATTATCCGTGGCGGCGCGTGAAGGGCCATAATTATAAGGGGTGTGATAAATATAAAAGTGATATATGCGACGGCGATTCGACGGGAATCAATCAGAATTTGCATCGTAGACGTTTAAAAAGTTGCCGACGAGTGCTTCAATCATATATACTTTAAATCTGTAGGAAAGAAACGGAATGAAGAAGTGTTTTACTTTTATACACATACCTCGGAATTGTTCATCTACTGCTTTCGATCGTTAATATGTTTTGTTAAGTTAATAACATAATAGGAGAAGATTTTTTTGTTTGTATTTCGGTAAAATTCACTTCGTAGATTTTCAGTAGTATTTCGGAATATTAAAGGAATCCTGGAAACGCATATAATTGTATTTATTATATACATATAGAGACTGATAAATTATTATTTAAGAAAATAATTAGACGTTGAAAGCAGATAGTCTTAATATTCAATTTAATGGCATTTTAATTGCCACGCCCCATGATATTAATAATAATAACAACGATATTAATAATGTTCTCACGCGGTGCGAGTTTTATTTAACGTACTCGCGGCTGTGATATTTTCGCCTCCGCGGCCCAGCGACAATGCGAGAAATCCGCGGGCATGACTCACGTCTCATACTTTATATATATATATATATATACATTAGCCATATAAAGGCCATAAATCTGCGGCAAAAGTGGGCAAAGTTATTGCCTTTACGTACGAGATAATCTATATAGACGCGGGCATTTGCAAGCATCACCGCGCTGATTCTTTATTATATATATATATATATATATATATATATATATATATATATATATATATATATAGTGTACGTGATACGACGCATTGTAAGTACTGCCTATTGAAAAAATCGAGTAGCGGCCGTGTGTATTGTATATTAGAAATGGAAAGAGAAAGAGGGACAGAGCACCACGCGACGCGTGTGTCGGTTGGATACATGCGCGAGTTGCAGCAGCATATATATATATATATATATATATATATATATATATATATATATATATATATATAGAATCAAATTTACGAGCGAAGCGTGCGTGCCCCCCCCCCCTCCTCCCGTCGACAGACGGTCCGCGATATGCCCGCGCATTGGTAGGTAAAGCCGCCTAATAGAACCGTATATCTGCACTGGCCACCGAAATATGCGTATAGGGTGCGTCTTTATTCACAGGCCTGTTATCCCTGTCAAGTTTCTTCTTTTCCATTCATCCGCAGTCCCGCGCGGCCCCCTTTCTCCTTTACGTATCTCTCCTTCTCTGATTATTTCAATTTTTTATTTTTCATCTCCTTTTTTTATCTCTCTCTCTCACTCTCTGTGTCTCTCGTTGCGTCGTTCCTATGGGTTTTGGGGCCGCGCGCTAGGGGAGCGTCCTGATCGGGTCGTTCTCGATCGGCTGATTTTTCGTAGACAGGTGAAAATCTAGATTAAAAAAATAATTAACGACCGTACGCCGATTCGGTTTCTCTCGAAAACGAACTGTATTTCATTGTGTCGTACGAGACGTTTAACGAGATTACACGTCTACATACGGCACACATTTACGTTCACTGTATATAATGTCGAATCGATATAAGAGATAAAGACTAATCTGAAATTTTAAAAACAAGTTTACAGCGAATGGAAAACGTCATTTAATGTGTGTCGTATCGTACTATGCAGGCAAGATTTTCATTCGGTAAATATACATTGTAGATATATATATATATATATATATATATATATATATATATATATATATATATATATATATAATTGAAATAAATGGGGATTTTACAATTCTATGCATCAACAAATATATACTGACGACATAATAACTCGTGAATATACATACATACATATATGTATATATATATATATATATATATATATATATATATATATATATATATATGTTAATGCAATATAATCTCTATTTGAATTTGCGCACAAAGCACATACATCTACACTTGCCTTCTATATATATATATATATATAAAGTAATAAGATCCTAATTGAAAATCGAAAAAGCATAAATCCATTATTATATGCTTTTGAGTCGTGTGTGCATTTCGAGCTAAAATTAAAATTGCATTTTCAATTAGGATCGCATTACTTGGAGGCTCGCGAGTTAAGATGTTTTGCCCCTGGTGGGGATTTTGAGGGGAGATTACACATTGAACAAAGCGCCGGCAACAAATGTTTAATTATATATATATATATATATATATATATATATATATATATATCCGATGTATAAATCTGCCCCACCCCGCCTTGGAAACGTAATTGAATAGCGCAAAAAAAAAAACTTGCGAGTCGCTATGGGTTTGAATATACGATATGTACGTGTGAGTCTTCTCGTATTGATGGAAATATTGCGATGTAAATAAATTTAGAACAATTCTCAATTAATTATAAGAATTTAGATACAGTACAATTTATAATAAAAAATAGATGCAGTTTACGATGAAAAATGGGAAAGATTGCAAATTTACACGAAAAAGATTAATTAATTGGATAAATTAATAGGAATAATTGAAATTGTATATTTAAATTCACATTGTAGATTTATTATCCAGTGCTTCATGCTTAACAAATACAGTTAACAAACTTTTACAAGTTGTTAAGCTCTTCGTAAAGCCATAGGCTAAAAGACAAATGTTGTAACATTTAATATATCATCTCTAGAAAATTAATTAGAATTTGTACTTAAATCGACAGTTTTGAATTACATTTATAAATGCACAGTTTATTCATTTCACAGTCACTGAAGATGATCCGGAAGTGGTTCGAAATGTCGAATAGTAATGGTAAAATTTAATTTAGCCGGTGAGCGCAATTAGGAGCTCCTTTACTAATATAGTTCATAGATTAATTTATTTTACTTATAATGTTAACGTTTGATTTAATTTAATTTTTTGTTTTCTTTTTTTTCAGTAGTTATTTCCATGTCACATTCTACGGAGGTGATTAAAAACAAGTATATACCCTGATTCTCACTATATATTATTATAGAAGGTTATTGTATAAAGACTGGAAGACAGATAAAAATATTTATTAATCATTTTTAACAAAATAAAAAGCTAAAAACTACAATTTGAATGTTTCATCAGCGCAAGGACCGTATAGGAGGATCTATTTTCTATATACTGAAAAAATTTTTCAACAAAAAAAAACCTTTAATAGTAAATATATCCGGCCGAAATTAAGACTCTCGACACAAGGGGCTTGACCTCGCCAATGTCTTCCTAGTTCAGAAATATGCATTGTGAGTTTAAATTACTCCTCGCAATCTTATAATGCATAGCGCAGAGATAAAATCATATAAAACCAGAAAAACCGTTGGATTGCGTGAAAAATAAAAAATCAGAGGTAAAGAAAAGAAAAATAAATCTCTCAACTCTATATTCCGATCCAAATTGAGAACGTCCGACAAAAGGTGCCTCGACAATGCAACCGGACATCCCAGTTCCGTCTCGGGAATATATAATATTGACTATTTATATTGTGAGGGGCTCGTTAGAACGCGATCTAGCTTCCGTTTGGCGGTTAATTTTCACGCTGCTTTCCTCGTTCCTTAAGCGTCCACGGCTCCACGGGTAGAAGAGTCTGACGACTTGTCCATATTAATCCCGATTAATGCACGTCTCTCTCTTGTCTCTCTCTCTCTCTCTCTCTCTCTCTAGATATATATATATTATTATATATATATATATATATTCAATATCCAAAAACTCTGCACTACTCATCCCCTGATGTTTTGTCGCGCGTCAACGCACCGGCTTTAATATATATATATATATATATATATATATATATCTGTGACTATACGAAATTTCCTCCGCCCCGGGCAATAATCGGCGATATAATAAAGATTAAAGGAGCCGACGACGAGGTGCGCCCAATCCCCGGCTCCACCCCCGCGCCCTTCCTCTTATACAGATCCTTTTTGGCAAGGGAAAAAAGGCGTGCGCGCGAGCGCAAAAGCCGAGCCCCGTCGTGCCGCTCCACCCACTGGACGGGCAGCTCTTGCCGGGCAGTGCTTCCTGTTCCTCTCGGCTTCGATCATCTCTCTCTCTCTCTCTCTCTCTCTCTCTCTTCTCCCGTGGCCCAGCCTCCTAAGTTCGAGAGCGATCCTTATTGTGCAGTGCGTTTATTTGCGCCACAGCGATTTCACGCGCGCCAAATCCGAGGCAACGCGAGCGGAAGCTCAGTCCCGTGCCTCGTCCGGAAAAGCGCGTGTTTTCCGAAGTTATTTCGAAGATCCTATTGCCTGGGCCTCTCCCTCTCTCTCTCTCTCTTACTTGGCGACCTGAGCGCGCAGCGTGTCGTCGACGAGGGCGCCCACCCACCAAACGTCGGACAATGGCCCTCGGGGACCTGCATCCGGTTGTACAGGTGCGCGCGCGCCAGATCGCGCCCGGGCGATTTTCTCCGCTCGCCCGTATACACCTTCTTCCGCCGGGAGAGGAATGAAAGAGGGAAAAGAGATTTTTCAGAACGATACGCATGCGTTAGATGTACATAATGGCATACTAACATACACGCACGCTCGCGCGCGCGCACGCAACGATGCCGTTTCGATTGCCCGGGCATCCCGTGTATCGGCAGGATTTGTTCTTTTTTTTTTTTTTACATATCCGTGTATACGGAGGTGCGATGTCGTTTGTCTCCCCCCCCCCTCCCGCGCGCCTGGCACGCACGGCGTGATAAAACGCCGATAAACCGATCCTGTCGCTGTCGATTTAGCGTATGCGTGCGTAAGGGGGATATTTCGTCGACGGCGCGGCGGCGGCGGCCCGGCGCGTTCGTCGCACGCGAGGAGCGCGTGAAAGCGTAAGACGCGAGCGACTGACGCGCGGAAGAAGCGGTCCTTAAATTTTTCTTTCTTTTTTTCTTTTTGTTCTTTTTTTTTTGTTGTTGCTTGTGTTGTTTTTGTTGTTTTCGCCTCGACTCGCGCGACCCGTATTTTTTTCTGGAGAATTATTTCGTATATGCGTACTGACAATTGGTTTTTGAATTTCGAAAATTAATAGTAAATTAAAAGTGAGAAGTAAAGGTATGTTATTTTATGGCGTTGTAATAAGATATATAAGGTTTAATTAAAATTTGTATTCATACCATATTACAATTTCTTTGTATTACTTAAAAAAAAAAATTTGTTTGTGACAGTAATACGTACTGCAGACTTCATTTTATTGATAATTACTTAGTACGAATCAAAAGTTATTGAAACATTCCAACAAGCACGAATATCCTTGATTGACGAAGTAATCTAGAAAGAAAGTGAAATTGTTTTTCAGCTTAAATTTTACGAAATATCGAATTAGATCGAATTTTCGGAGGTTAATGGTTGCAATAACTTAAGTGTTAACTTAAGCATTAAATCGCTTTCTTTAAAAATAATTAATACTTAAAATGAACTTCGATAAGGATTGGAAAATTATCCGCTCAAACAAATATCGCGTGTTAACACATCCTAGATAAAATCGCTCGGCTCGTATTTTTTTTGCGCCTCCGTCTTAAATCTCTGCCCGCGGAGATTACCAAGTATATACACACACACAAACACACACACACACACACACACACACACACACACACACACACACACACACACACACACACAGATATATATATATATAGATATATATATATATATAGCGTGTCTTAAATTTGAAAATAACAACGGTATATAGTCCCATAAAAGGAGTGCCGAGAATTTTAATTGAGTTCTCTCTCTCTCTCTCTCTCTTTGCCTAATCGTAAAACAGCACAACTTACTCGCGCGGACTGATACGTGCTCGAGCAATTTGAAACAATTTACTTATGTGTGTATTTAACATCTGGACTTTCGTTTGTTTTTTGGTCGACACGTTTACTATACATATAGAATTATGTATATATAAAAGTTTATGTAATAGAAATTCGCCCATAATAACAGAGCAAACTGATTAACCAGTATGAGATTTTTGATAATTACTGCACCGCATTGCACGGTTTGTATTGCAAGCTTATTTTTGTTTTTTAACAAGAATTCTAAATATGTTCGTGTAAAAAGCAACGGAAAATAAATCCTCCATAAACGGCAAATTTATCGGTAATTCGAATTTATAGCACCATATATCTAAATATTACATACTGTTTACGCAATCGGAGTTGCACCTCCACGCGTCTTAAATAACGCGACGACCGATTCATCTATATATATATATATGATAAAACTCCCTACAGACAAATCAATAAATCGACACCTCGTTCTCTCCCTCTCTCTCTCTCTTTTTCTCTCTCACTTTCGCGCTCCTGGCGAGTCAAAATAATAATAATTGCCCGGGCGCGCGTAACGCATTATATAGAGGCGGTCGGAGATCCTCGCTCCAGTTATACAATTGGGCCCTTAGGCGGTATAACGCCCCTGTATCTCTCTCTGTCTGTCTCTCTGTCTGTCTGTCTGTCTCTCTCTGTCTCTCTCTCTCTCCCCCCCTCTTTCTCTCTCTTCCCTGTACAAGGCGTGTCCGAGGAAAAACGGCCTTTAGATTATGCTTGCAAACTTTAGTGGCATCGTAAAATAGCTATCTTTAATACTCAAAGTATATAAGCCTTGTCGCTTGTATTATCTCTCTCTCCCTCTTCTCTCTCTCTCTCTCTCTCTCTCTCTCTCTCTCTCTCTCTCTCTGTCTCTCCGTCCCACTCCCTCCCTCCCTCTCGAACTCTCTGTCTATCCCCACTCCGTCTCCCTCACTCACTCTCTCTCGCGCTTCTCCTGTTTCTCTTTCTCGCGCCTTTTTTCGCTCGCGTCATGCGCATAGCTGTGCGCAAAAAAGGAGCAGCTATAGATGGGGTTTATCGCCCCCACCCGATCGGCCACACGACGGCAGTAGAAGTAATAGTAGTAGTAATAGTAGCAATAGTAGTAATAGTATTAGTAGTAGTAGTAGAAGTAGTAGTAATAGTAGTATAGTGGCGCAGTATAAAAACCTAGTTTTCAACGAGGCGAGGCGCCCGCCCGCCCGGTCGCCCGATCGCCCGTATGCCCGGGGGCGACGAGTCGCGCGCAGCGCCGAGTTAGCCTCCCGTAAGGTCGTCGCGCGCGTACGTTTTTTTTTTTTTTTGGTTCGTTCGTCGTTTCCGATCTTTTTCTTTCGCTTTGCATCGTGACATCTTTATCTATCTCGCGCGCGAGGAGGCGCGGCCGTAATGCAAGGAAGGTGTCGGGGCGCTTTGCCCGCGGGTCCGGTCGGGGTTGGGGGGGGGGGCAGGATTTGACGGCCGATCAGCGCCAGCCCGGGGCGATATAGGGGGGCGGGGCCGGGATATATACGTCGATGCGGACGATAATTAGATCGACGATGACAATGGCCCGCGGGCGGGGTCCCCCGGGATTGTGATAAGGCAGTTTATCGGCGGGAATTTCCAAGGATAATCGGTTTTATTCGACGAGCATAAAGCGCGTTCATTAATTTCTTACTTTCGCTCGTCGTTTTTTCTTTTCCTTTGTTTGTTTGTTTGCTTTTTTTTTTACACCATTTATATAGGCTGTGCCAATGGTCTTATTATTGTTCGAGACTACCTCCGTTCCTTCCTCCGCGAATAATAATAATAATTTGGCACTAAACCGCGTTAATAATAAATTTCGGGTAAAAATACCTCGTATTATACGCGTCTATATATATATATATATATATATATATATATATATATATATATATATATATAAAGAAAAATATTTACTCTATACGACCGGCAATATTAATGTAACATTCTCGACAAAATGAGCTTCGGATCACAATGAATAATGCCAACTGTAAAATATTCTATCGGAGCCATTAAAGTAATATTATTTTTTTTATACATAAATTTCTCGTCTTATTCGTGGCTTTTATTGCTGAAAATTGAAACGAAGATTTTATCCCGAACATTTTACGATCGATATTGAAAATAATACGTATATACGCTGATGTACATATATATATATATATATATATATATATATATATATATCTTCAGCCAATGTTTATAAAGAAATTAATCTAATATGAAGAATTTGGAGCTCAAACTAAGAACGAGAGAGAGAGAGAGAGAGAGAGAGAGAGAGAGAGAAATCACGTTGCAAAATTAATTTATTCTGCGAAATCGATAATATTCTTAATTTTATCCAAAGGACAGAAAGGCGCTTTGAGAGTTCTTCTTCTCAAGCAAAAAAAAAAAAAAAAAATCGGCAACAAAGCGACGATTAAAAGCACTCAAGTCCAACAACAAAAGTCTTCCCTTTCCCAGTCGTCGAGTGCAGCGCAAACGCCTTCTTCCCCCCCCCCCCCTCGCCACCCGCATTATCTCTATGTATCGTCGAGAGAGCCGATGCCCACGTCACAGCCTGCCGCGCGCACAATCGCCGCTATCGAGTGTAAAGTTACCGATCGCGCGCGTCGTGGAGGGGGAGGAGGAAGAAGAAGAGGAAGGAGACAAGGGAGAAAAAAAGTCGCGGAATCCGACGGAACAAGCGGTGCCGTTATATTACCGGAGGAGACATCGGGAACTGGAACTGCTCTATATATATATATATATATGTGCCCGCCAGCGAAAAAGCGACGCGGCGCCGTCCGGAGGTGCGGGCCAGAATGGCGATAAGGCGGGCAGGCCGTGGACGACGGGCGCGCCGAAGATCGGTAACGCCGCGTCTGCGCGCACTTTCGGCGAAACGATCGATAAAAACCGAAGGAGGTCAGCGGGTGGGACGTTTTCCTGGGCATTATATTCCCGGCGCGGAGATCGGCCTACAGCCCGTCGGATACGTCCGCGACGTTGAGAGGCTCCAAGGGATTCAGGGACGGTGGAAGGGTACACAGCGCGCGGGTGAGACAGAGGGAGAGAGAGAGAGAGAGAGAGAGAGAGAGAGAGAGAGAGCGCGCGCGAGGGAGAAGGTAAACATACGAAACCAATTTTAGGAACTTCCCATGCTCGAAGACTCGGCCGCAGGAGCAAAATCGAGGCTATAACCTCTCCGCTATGCGCGGTCGAGTTGACTCAAGTCGATACGGAGATAATACACAGCACGAGGGTGCGGGAGTAACGGAGGAAGCGAGGAGGATGCGATAGCGCTCGCTCGAGCAGGCGCGCGCGGCATGCAAAGTACACACGGGCGCGCACGCGGTCGGAGAACGGCTCTCTAGTTGATTTAGACGAATTCGAAGCGCTTTATATACGGCTCGTTGCTCGCATGCTAATCCCTGCCTCCTCCGCGATGTGGGGTCAGGTAGGAGAGGAGGAGGTGGGCGGTGTGGGGCGTGGGGGGGGGGGAGGACGGGGTCGAGGGACGCTCCGTGAAAGGCAATTGTCGAGCTGTCGAGGGGAGAAAGCGCGGCGTTTCTATATCGAAATTTCTTCGGTTATAACGTGGTGGAAGGGGTGGGGGAGGGGGCACACACACATACACATATGTATGTATATATATATATATATATATATTGCCAGCTCCTCTTAAAGCGACAAGGAAGCTTTTTTTTTGGAAAAAATTTTTTTGGAAGCGCAAGTGTGAAAAACAACAGCGACGACCACCGCGACAACAACAACAACAACAACAACAACAATAGCACCAAGATTCAGAAAACGCACGAGCGCACACTTATACCCGTGGGCCATTAAACTTGTTTGATTCGCGCGTATTGGCTCCGATTCAATATGGGGATTTAAAGATATCGGGATTGCCATTCGCTTTTATATACGCGTCTCCTTACAACTTTTATTAAATCCCAAATTTTATTTGAAGTGTCTGGTGGCATTTAAAAAACCTTTATCGCCTTGTTATATTGCGTCGAGAAAAAAAAAAACTCGTAAAAATCACCACTGCGAGATAAAGTTTTCAGTGTGTATATATATAGTGTTTTTATACGAGCGCATCGATAACAAGTTTGCTTATAACTTTCCATTGATGTAGGTTAAATTTTTTTTAATTTTTACACTTTTAGATTTTACTAAAGAGTATAAATAAATGATATTATATTATAAAGAGAACTTTACATGACTAGATAACGTAGTGTTTCTATTACCTTTGGTCTATATTTATTGGAGTAACGATAGAGGGATAATGCATATATTTATATGTGTATGTATATATATATATATATATATATATATATATAATATATAATGTATTTAAATTCAACCACCTCTTGGCAATCTTTTTCGCGTATATGAGTACATTACATATATTACTTTTCCGTAATTTCGCATCTTCGCCATCGCCATCGTCCGAACACACGGAAGCCAATAAAATATCTCTATAATGCACAGACAAGGGAGATCACAGTGCTCCGATAATCGGCCACGGTAGTCTTATCGAGTCGCGTCATATATCGCTTAATTTACCACGGATGCGCATCGATATTTCGTCGAACAAATACATACGCCCCCCCCCCCTCACCACCGATTATACGCCGAACCAATTGTAAAACCGCGCCTGCTCGCCGCGAATTCGCGTGTATACGGAATGCGTTAGATGCCCGTGCGCGAGCGTCAATCCGTGTATAATCGTATATACAGCGCCTTGGGAAAGACATCATCGCCGAGCAGAGTTGGCGAGAGCTGCACGCGCGCTCGCACTATATACTCGGGCGATTCAATGATAGTATAGCAGTAGTAGTAGTAGTAGTTGTAGTAATAGTATTAGTAGTAGTAGTGGTATACGTGTACGTACGCCTCGCGGAGAGTATAACGGTGGCGCAGGGGGGCGGGGGAGGGGGAGGTTCGGCTCGACTCGCGAGCGACGGATAACGAGACAGAGAGAGAGAGAGAGAGAGAGAGAGAGGAGAGGGAGTTTGCGGGCGCGAGCGCGCGAATTACCTACTGAAGAAGGCCTGCTCCTCCGCACCCGCGGCTTCGCCGGAGAGCGCAGCTGCTGCGCCTTCGATAAGCCGCTGAATAGGCGCGACGTGTGTGTGTATATATATATACATACGCGCGCTCTGTGCACGCGCGCACGTCCTGGAATGCCGTTTTGCATCGGCGAAAAGGTAGGAGATATGGAGAAAACGAGAGAGAGAGAGAGAGAGAGAGAGAGAGAGAGGGAGTGAGAGAGGGAGCAGTCACGGGGCGCAAGTAGATACATAAGAAGAGACGGAGCCGCGCGTCGACCACCTCCGAGCAGCACGCGCATCTTCATTGAAATTGCCCGTGCCTTAGAGAGAAAGAGAAAGGAAGCGCGTGGGGAGATAGGTGGAAATGCGGGATGGGGGTGGCGGCGGGAGGGGCATTATGCGAGCGATATTTGCTTTATAAACTTTTCGCGGGCAAAGAGAGAGAAGAGAGAGAGAGAGAGAGAGAGGTGGGGGGAGAGAGAGGGAGAGAAAGATAGAGAGAGAGACACAGAGCGTCAACTAGAGTTCCACGGCCGTATAACCGCGCACCGTGAGCGTCGCGGCACCGTAGCGCGGCGGGGCCGTTAAAGCCCGTTCGTCTGCCCGAGATTATTCCGGATTACCACCCCTCCCCCCCCCTCCCCACCCACCGTCAACCAACCACCCGGTATTCATACGCGAGCGAGCGTACGCCCTCGAATGTAAAACCGATAGCGCGCGCGTTCCAGAGCGTAATAGAGCCGAGGCGTTTTCGATATGGGCTTTTTATCGAAAATATGGCTCTCGCGTACGTACGGGTTTCAGGCTCTTCTTTTCCCTCTATCCCACCCCCCCCCCCACATCCTCGCAACCCTTTTCATTCTTTACATATATATATATATATATATATATATATATATATATATATATATAACTGCGCGGTTGCGCTCTTTGAGCACGAGGTACAGTGCCCCCTCCTATACGTGAATCTAAGTTAGAAACTTTCTAAGGCGAGCATATTGCCTCGGAGCCCTCGCGGCCATTTGGCTGTAAATAAAAGATTTAATTTTCCGAGTGCATTGTTTTCAAAATCTTGGCTTTCTATCTCGAAATTATTGCGACTCTGAGTATGTCTGTAGATATGTAAGTGTACAATAATAATAACTCGCGAAAAAGTTCCGCAGCTCCGACTTTCTGTTTTTATAACGACAAAAAGAGTCTTAAATTTTCTTGCGATCGGATCGATTACGAAAATGAATTGAAAGAAATCGCTCGAAATTCTTATTATCTTTATATATATATATATATATATATATATATATATATATATATATATATATATATATATTAGAAGAAATAACCATTAGGTGCTTTGAAAATAACGACAATATGGATCCCGGAATATCTCGCAGACAACGCCCCCTGGGATAAAAAATTACCGCTGGGTGATCAAACATTGATGAAAAAGAAAAAAAAGGAAGCGCTTCGAACGGGACGAGATTTCTTTTGTCTTCCTGGACGGTAACGGTTCAATTCGCCGGGGGCCTTGCCATTTCAAAACGGCGCCGCGGTTATGAAGGCGCACCAGCATCACGGAAGGCTAACGTAGAGCGCATGCACGATACTGTGTGTGTGTGTGCGCGTGTATGTATATATATACATATAATACACGACCGATCGGCCAGAGATATCGCGCTCAAATCCCTCGAAATCACGAAAGAGTCCGCCGTCCTCTCCCTATTCTCCCTCATCACCTTAATTGCAGCATTATAATTACAAATCCTCGTTCCTGCCCTCATGCGGCCGCGCCACGCTAACGCGCTAATAGCGACGAGTTTATGAAGCCATTGGAAATATGACGTTTTTCCACGCTAATGAGCCCGCGAGGTGCATTAGGTATATATATATAAACGAGTATAATGTCTTCATGCGCTACGGACTTTAAGTCCATGGTTTTCGCCTGCGCCTAACGCGAAGACGTCAAATTTAATACGTTTACTATAAGTATACGTCCCGTACAAGATCCCAACAACAAAAAAAATCACCGTTATAGCTTCCTCGTGGAACGTCTCTGTTTGCTAAAAAATTATTACAGATTTTTGATAATCGTCGATAATCTCCGCGCTTGTGCCTTAAAAGTTCTTATTAAGGGTCGGATCCAATATTGCCGTGTCGAGGTAGCGCGCCATCCTACACGTAACGCGTTCTAAAGGAAGCAATAACGAAATTAATTGTTTTAAGGCACACCACATCGATGTGATCATGTGAAAGGATATAAATGGTTGTAACATAAAAAATAACGAGGAGAAAATCATGAAGTAGATTAGATCGAGGTAATGATAAAAAATTATGTACATAATCCTTTAATTCGCAGCATAAATACATATGTTACAAAATTAATTGGCTGCTGTGATTGGCATCATATTTTGTGAAATATATTATATTTAAAAGTATAATTGTAGGTTTATTAATTGATTAAAGTAAGAATTCAAAAATTGAACTATTAAAGACTTTTATTCCGTTGTTGTAATTATTTCCTATATTTTTGTCATTAAGAATAAACAAAGAAAGAAATTTAGTTTTTCTACGTAATTAAATACTGATAAAAATATAGAATAATCAATCAAAATTTGCTTTATACTTATAACGATTTTTTTTTAAATCTAAAATCTCCAATTTTAGATTGATCATTAATGAATAATAACAAATAAAAAATAAATTTCAAATCTTATTTTATCCATCTAAAATTTCACAGTAATGTATTAATAAGAAAAAGATTGACATACTTCAGGCTGAAATTTTGTTATACACCTTTAGACACCAACTTATTCATAAAGTTTAAGTTTAACGCAATGAAATAAACAACCCCCCGACAGTGGAGTGGCTCAGTCAAAGTTACAGGATACGATTGAGATTACCCTTCAATTGAAATTAAATATATATAGTTTACTTTTCATTTTGGATTACATCTTCTTCATCCAGCATTGCAGATTTGGCATTCTCAAAAATGCATTTTTAAAATTAATTCAGCTGAAAAATCATCGCGATCAGCAAGAACGCCGAAAGATATAAGAAACCTACATGTACATATATATATATATATATATATATATATATATATATATATATATATATATAAGGCTAATTTTATTTTGAATGCATCATCGGCATAATCGTTATCGTTATTGATCTGTAACCTGTCACCTTCGCACGCACCGACGCTTAGACTCGCCCAGAACTTTCACTTTCGCTGCTTAAATTACGTTTTACGACGCGCGACGCGGATAAATTGGTCCGCGTGCGCAGATGTATATATATATATATATATACATAAAGCGGTAGTCCTCCCTTTCTTCGTACCGCTTTGCTCTCTTTGCTCATTTCGAGACAATATATATATATATATATATATCTATATATATATATGAACTCGAGAGACTGATTGTGTTTCTAAAGTGTTAAAGATAGACATTAATCTAGATTAAAGTTTAAATGATTAGAGAAGGAAGTACTTTTTCCCCCATATTTAACATTGAAACAGTTATTAATTGAGAAAATTGCATTGGCCGTGCCGGGAATTTTGTCCGTAGTTCTATGCATACTCGGCTGAAAAATAATCACTTTCCGACTTATTTTCATTTTTTTGCTTCATATATATATATATACAGCTAACTTAGTACACTAACTATATAAATGATGATTGATTGCTCGATCAATCATTCCTTCATGAAAAAAAGTTCAGCCTCTTTTTACGGTTTGTCACTCCGCTCGATGTACAAACGATAGTTCGATTTGCCACGGACTCGGAAATATTTCACGTGCATATATGCATGCATATACGTTCACCCATTATATCGCACCGGCTCTATCGTATCTAACGAGAGAACACAATTGTGAAATAATATATATAACTTCAGTGAAAGCGAATGTATATACGATATTATGCAGGGATTTTATGTGGAAATATTTAATAATTCACTGTGCAGCGCGCGCCCGCACATTTAGACACAGACACACAAGATATTTGCTTCCTTTAACATATAATATTGGTCTCATTTAGTATTTACAAACAATTGAGCCCAATATAATAAAGCATGAATCCGCGTCTACGGTGAAGAAAAAATGCAGCTATATATATATATATATATACGTGCGCGACAATTCTCGAGTCTATTCGCATGAGCGGTTAAAAGAAAGAAAGCGCGTTTGTAGAGAAGTTATCAATCCGTCGAGATCCCGATCGAGTCCTTTATTACAGCGTCGCCCGTTCTCGGGGAAGGGAAAAACATCGCGGAGACATCGTGTATGAACACGGGTGCCATTCCCCCCGTCCTCCCCCCACGCCACGACTGGTGACGACGTCGCGCGCATTCTCAATCGTCCGAAAATCGACGCGGAGGGCTACGGTGGGCGCGTGCCGCGTCGCGAATAATTCGATTAGCTCTCCCCCCCCCCACCACCTACACACGTCGCTCCTTAGCCGGGTCTGGTAGCAGGGCACTTTTTCGACACGCGTATGTGTGAATATCGTGCCTACGGTCACGAGCTCGCCGAGGGCCGCTTAGCAACGATTACGCCGAGAGTTTACTCGCGGAGTTCCTTGAATAACCGATGAGAAAATCCGCGTGCCCGCGGCGGTCTTTTTTAATATTCCATAGGCGCGCAGGTCGCCTGTAAATAGACGGGAGGTCGATTTCTTTATTGCTGTTCTTTCGACGGCTCGCCAATTTTGGATGGAACAATATATATATATATAATATCCCTCTTTGTTGTTATTTGATGGAAAAAATTCTGCCCGATTCAGTTCTCTATTGTTACGGGCCATTATAATCTTTTCTTAACACTGATATTTTCGCCACTTATCGTTCTAATGGCACGGGAATTGAAACGATCGATCCCTATTAATCTTACGACATATGCGATTATTATCCATGCGCGAGAATTTACAAGATTAATGTAATGAGATTCGAAACACCGATATTATTAATCAATAAATTGTTTCTAGTTTCTAGTTAATTCAAACAGCCCATTATTTCAAAATTACCATTAATTTCATTTGACTTCATTTTATGGCTTACGGTTGGACTTCTGTTGGTAAGCCATAATTGATAGCTGCAATGCGATTACGAACTATATATGAATCGCTTCCTTCGCGTTCACTTTATCATATGGACTCTACAATGCATTTATGAAAAATAAATTCTATAGAAAATATAAGAATACCGGATCGAACTTAAATCAAATATAAATGTTGGTTAGTCAATGACCTCACATTATATTTTTAATAATCCATCTATATTTTTATAAAATTACAGGTAGTAGAGGCGTTATTAGGGTATTCATTATGTACCTGACCTTAATTACAACAAAAATTGAAGTCAGATATTTCAATATCAAAATAGTGAGAATAATGTAGCTGTTAGATTTTGAACATTAACCAATTCACATTCAATTTCCTAAATTCGGAAATGAATGCAATAGTTATTAGTGTGGGAGAAAACAATATCTTTTCAGAAGATGATTGTAAGATGTAAAGATTTGATATGGTGTGTTACAAAAAACAATTGGTATGAGTATTTTTAATTTTTATAGCAATATAAGAATAGTAATCAAGACATTAGATACCTCAACTATTTTTCTTTTTTTTTTTTGATAATTACTAGTTCAACAACGATAATATATATTACATTAAAAATATCGTCCTCGTGTTGCTGAGGCTAAAACATCAAACTAAAGCAACGACCATCCAAGCAAGTCTTCGCTCCATTCGAAATCTCGTTTGACCTTAACGTTTTCAAGTCGGAATTCTCCCCCCCTCACCCCCCTCACCCCCCTCTCGCCGGCCACAACGTTAATCGTCAAATTTTCTCATTTACTCTTTAGCAAAACGCTCCTCGCTCGCAGCACGTATCGCCCACCTCGGGGCGTATGAGCGAATCGCCCGTACCGTACGATTCCAGGGAAAATCCATACAAGATACGGCCGAGCTGCTGATTTACATACCGGCTGCACCAGTGCGCGAACCCGATTTGCCTCCTCTCCGCAACCTCCCCCCCCCCCATCCCTCGCCGCACTTCGCGGCCTCCACGGCATCGCGCGCGCGAGCTCACCCGCACCTTGTGTTCTTAATACCGCCGGTGCCTGTATACACACATACTCGCCGAGCCACACGGTCGTAGGGTGGGGGGGGGGGAGGGCGAGGGGACTGGCACGTGTGATGTACACGTTCGGGGACCCCGACGATCGCTCGTTGCATTATATATACATATATATATATATATATATATATATATATATATATATATACACATACGTGTACCCGGAAGAGGTGTCGGAGTCGAGCGATCTCTCGTAGGTTCGTGGTACAGGCCTGAGGTGTCGCTCGCGCGAAGACTCGGCTCAAAGGCACGCGACACACGCGGTGCTTTTGTTTGCCCGCCGAGGAGACTTCAACGCTGGAAAGAAGGACGCGCTCGGAAAATTTAAAAGATTTCTCCTTACTTTGCTTTGGAGAAAACGTAGTTCCACTTATATATATATATATATATATATATATATATATTTACTTATACCGCAATATATAAGTTCCACTTGTATATTGCGTACATGCTTTCCTTCGTAATATATTTGAAAGATGATGATGGAGTACGGGCAGGTGACTGTCTCTTGGTTTCTTTTTTATTCGGCCCAGATCCACTACATTGTATTATCGAGCTATTATATATGGTTTTAAAGAGCGCCTTTCAAGGCAGTTCCTACTTCAGCGACCAATAAACACGCCGATTCAAGTGTAAATTCAAACTGAAATCTTTTTAAAATCGCGCAAATATATAATTTTAAATTATTCTTGTGACAAAATTTAATTATCAGGGTAAAATCGAGTGATTCAATTTTAAACGAAATCGTAGTAAGTTCCCGTGAACTATACTGTTCATTTGTCATTTCTAAAGATTCTCAATTAAAATTAGAATTGAAATAACATAAAAGAAAATATAGTACAAAATATTCTGTTTTTTTTCTCGATTGTTTTGATATATCTCATCTTGTTAATGAATCCGTCATTTTTTAAATACTTGCATTTGAATATTATTCTCAATTTTTTATAGCAACAACGCAGCTCCGATAAATAAATTGACATCAACGTATAAATTTTCAATTATTATTATTTCCCATTATTATCAATTCGCATATTGAGCAGTACCGATAAGTTTATCAAAATAACGGTGTTTAATGTAATTTCTATCCGCTACTTTACCATCATTTTTCAGGGACAACCTTATAATATGCAACTGTCGAAGTAAATATTCAAAGATACTCCTTGCTACTTTTAATTTATATGCTTATTAGGAATGTTAGTTAATTATAGCTATCTAATTCTGAATAGTTTACCTCGAACCCCCCGTCGAGTTATCCTTTAAATACTTATTCTGTAAGACGCGAATTTCATACTGTAATTATATTGTATTATTTATTAGCATCACGTTGGAAGAAAAAAAGTTGAGCCTGGATGTACTGCGCTTAATATCCTTCTGTAACCTTCGCCAATCTATTTCTGTATTAAGGCATATATATATTACAGGTTTGCAACTTAAAAAGTTCGTATTTGGTAGTAACTTCATATTTGTCGTCTGCGTCTAAGTTTTTTTTGACAATGACGACTCCAATATGTTAAATAGTATCGCAACATTTATTACATTTGGTCTGTCAAAGTGAAAATTAGTTTTTACAAAAATTGTCATGTAGATAACGTCGAATTACGTACCGACAAAATAATATAGACGGCAAATTTTACTTTATGGGTTTCATTTAAAGAAAAAGGAATCTGAAGCTCATCCTGAAGATGTTCCAGGTGTCAGCGAGTGTGCGAAAAGTTATTTACGGTTTACAAAAGTGGTCATTTTAATATAGAATACCAATAGCGTCCTGGCCAAAAACGTAAGATTGAGGATCAAGATTTGGAAGCAATCCTTAATAATCCTGAAATTTTGTCTTCGGCGACAAGAATAGAATTGGGTTTAGTATCGAATTGTTACTAGGTATGATAAGTGAATCTATTACGATAGTCCAGGGAGCAAAATTCTGTTGTCTAATTTTTGTCCAGAACGTGAAAGCATGTGCTCTGCATTTGGCGAGATCAGACGGGCGTCGTCTACAGTCGAAGGCTATAATTGACAGCGACAACAATTTATGCATTTGAAGTTAGAATGGGGGACCATAAGGAGACACAAACTTTTCATTATTGTCTTAAATATTATTTGGAACATAGCCGATGTAAGATTCTGCCCGATACGCCTGCTGATCTAGACATTATCCCTTCTGACTACCACGTGTCACGCTCGATGCAGAATGTCGACAACGGATTACGCTTCGTTTGACCATAGGATATAAAAAAATTTGCTTGATTCGTCCCTGACCCTCTAAAAAGGAGAGATTTTTTTCGAAACTTTGAGCACTGTTTCACATGGTCATTCAAGTAAAAGCCTAATTTTCATCTAAAATTTTCAACTGAACTTTTTATGTCTCGATTCAAATATATCCGTATGTAACAGCATTAGCTGCGCGTACACCAGTAGCAGTTATATGGTAATATAACCAGTAACGCCTGCTCCTGGCTTAACACAAATGGAAGTGAGATATATACCGAGACGTACAATAAGGAGTTCATAGTAAGAGAGAGGAAGAGCGGGACAGTTAAAGAGCGAAGGAGTTAGGCAGAGCGTGAGAGGGAGGCAGCCCGGTGATCGAAGGATTGTCGCGTGTACCCTCTTGTGCGCGACTATAGTTTATAGGCGGTCTCGAAAAATCGCCCGGGATGGTAAGGAGAAAGAGAGAGAGAGAGAGAGAGAGAGAGAGAGAGAGAGACGTTTATAATCGACGCCGTGCGCCACGCGGATGATTTACGTCCGCATGCATGAATCATTTCGCGACGGCGCGGCGAGGGGCGAGGAAAGGGAAAAGCAATGGTACGGGTACGCCGGCGCGGGTCCGGTGCGCTCGGCCTCTACGGCCGCCTATAGAGAGATCGGCCGGATTCGCGTGCGCGGTTACGAGCGAGCGCGAACGGGTACGGGCGCGATTATGGGGACGACCGAGCGTCCCGCCCGACGCTCGTTTTCTCGCCAACCGTGAGCTGACACGTGGATGCACCGAGAGCGAAGGCTATACAATATTAGTATAGTATCGCGCGATAGATGGACGGGCGTGTGTGCTTTTCTTCTCTCAATCGATAAGTGAATATTTATGAATAGCCGAGCGACCGTTCGATGATTTTCTACGGCATAACCGACTTCCTGGACAGTCGTTTGCAGTCATCTACTGTACTGAATACGTTCGCGTCTTGTTCTACACGATTCTTGGCAAAACTTATGTCCTGAGTGGTTTAGGCACGTGATTGTCGATGAGTAGAATAAGTGTAGTAAGATTCATTCGGCTATAATTAATTGTCATTTTTCAGTGACGAAAAGTAACGTTGTATGCGAATGTAGAAACAATCATTGATGCGATTAGTATGTATTGTACATACGACGATGTGGATGCGTAGATGTGTAAGTTATTCATTGCAGCTTATGAACTCTCAGGAAAAAATTACAGTTTATATAAGAATTCTCTGCATAGATAATAAATGAAAGAAGTTTCACTGTTTTTTCACAATTTTTTTTTTGTCAGCATTATTAGGTTCGAGCGCGATCTTAATAAATGTTGTTTCAAATTCCCATTCAAATTTTAGTGTAAATTATTTCAGTAATATTTTGAATTTTAAGTGATTCAATGACATACATTTCAGCGATAACAATGAGAAAAGCTTCGGTGAATTTTCCGGAATTTTCGATCATCTGCTATTAACAGCATATGTTTGAAAAGACTTTTATACTTTCACTGATTTCACATGCACGTCCAAGAAGTGAATCTGAATTTTAATAAACCATCATAAATCTACTAGTATCTGTAAATAAATTCAATAAGGACTGAAATAGTTCTTAAGCGAGTTGACAGGACATTAGGGAAACGGACTCGAGTTTCTGGAATGGGGCTAGGCGCGCTTCATCCCGACGTATCATGTCAGCTCGTCGACAAAGCTATACGGGTAACTTCTACCTTATCTGAATCGCGGCGCTCTATATATTGGCAGGTTGAAGATAACATGCGCTACCTAGCGGTGAGAAATACGTCTGACACGAACGTATATACTATAAGTACGTAAAAGTTATTGCTTACATTAGTAAAATTTCAGCTTTTTGAAAAATTCGCCGAAGGCAGTAAGCGTTACGCAAATAAATGAAAAGCTAGCCTAGAACGTGCTCAAATAAAAAGTGCAAAATACGCATCATGGATTTTTTTTTCACATTGTCGAAAGAATAATGATATTCTCTGATAATTTCTGACATGATAGTTATGTTTCTAAAAAAACACCTATTAAAATTATTTGTAAAATTATTTTCACTTTGACTTTTTTTTATTATGTGTTTAATCATAATATAAAAAGAATTATATCACATTTTTCTTTTTCTTTTGTTAATGTCCCATGGGATTGTAAAATATATAATACAACATTTAAATTGAAAATATAGGATCACCTATATTATCGATGTACTCGAGTTGGCCACTTTGGCTTTCGTTTAGTGGCGTCTTCCTCTACAGGGTGGACATTTTCTTCGCCGGTGTATTCATGAAATTGCGATTCGGTCGATCACGTGCCGCGATATACTCGGCCGATTGAAATATTATAGGCCGTTTGCGCTTGTAACCACCAGAGGGATTTCGAAAAGCCATAATGGACCTTAAATTAAGAAAATATGTAATATTCGCAATCCCAGTATGCGGGCGCCGATTATATCGAAAATTCCATCGTTGCGATATCGTAATACGTTATCTAACAATATCGAACAGATAGTTAACGATATACGGTGGAATTTTTTAATAATTACACGCGATTTTATTCGAAATATTATCAAAAATCGTAAGATTAATGTTTGTATATTTTATTATTTTACTTTATTTTTTAATCATCGTTTAAACAGATTATAATTCATATACTGGTCGTAAATCCGATATGAGAGTTATAAACACGTTGCTTGTATAAACTGGTATATGAAATGTAATCTTAGAGGAATTGAACTAAAGCTAATATATATATATATATATATATATATATATATATATATATATACATATGTATACATGTATAAAATAGCTATAAAATTATTAATTAGAAATACAAGTTAGTAAAAAAGTACATATTTTACATTCAATATCTTTTTTTTTTTTTTTTATTAACGTTTCACTTCTCTAGGTAATATATTCAACAGTATAACCATCACGATGCAACTAATTTAGTCGGCCAACACATTCGCCATTTTTATGGTATATCGATAAAATTGTGAATACAGCCATTCGGGCGCTTTTCCATACTACCCTTTTACTCCCTGCGGTAGAAACGGCAAAAATCCCCGTCCGCCGGAGCGCGAGCGACATTATATGGCCGAACGGAGGCGTCGGGACGGTGTCGCTCGCTCGGCGCCTCGCGCGAAACCCCGGCCGTTGCGCGCGCCTTTATATATATATATATATATATATATATATATATATATATATATATATACATACACATATACGCAACGCATTATAGACGTTTCGCTCGCGCTCTCGCGGAAGCCCCGGCGAGCCATAATACACCCGTCGGCCGCTCGTAAATTATGACAATAATTATCCGCTGACGCAACCTAGGCGCCGATATATACATACATGCATACACGCGTGGCATATCGTACACCATCCCTGCCGCGCGATCCTTTCGCGTGCGAAGCGGGCCGCTGCCGTTCCGCGCTCCAGATGCGCGGCGCCGCGGCGATAATAAGGGCTCGCGCATGTAATGTACAAGAGGTTGTCTGTGCGAGTGTGTGTGTGTGTGTGTGTGTGTGTGTGCGTCTCTGTGGTTAAGCATATATAGAGATGGCTGCAAAACTGACGGCTGCACACGGCTTCTCCGCCTCGTATTATATACGCGCGTTCGGCCTGGTAATTATTTCGACATGTTTGCGCAGCTCTCTGCCAGCTCCTGTGTAGCCTCCACCCCCCCGCCCCCTTTCAGCCTGGAATCAGAGTGGTAGAGGGTGCAACTTCGTATCGTGTAGGGAGGGGCTGGGGCAAAGACAAGACTTCGTTATCCATTAGATCTGTGACGAAATGGACACTATCTGGTTAGGAGTAAATACAGTATACCGATAGTTTTTTTTTTTATCGTTTCGGGTCAGCGTGGCGTAGTAGCAGCAGCGGCAGTTCTCCCCCTATCCAAATATAGCAACGGCCATTATTCATTTGGGACATTGTTAGAGATAAATAGAAGGTTGGATTTTGGTAATATATATACATATATATATATATATATATATATATATATATATATATATATATATATATATATACATGTTCGCCGTTATTACATCGGTCCGGTTCGCATAAAGGAGTTCTTCATTTTTGTGGTTTTCACATATATACCTGTACACACATAGTTGAATTCTTATAAAAGAATCTTTTACCAGAGATTTTTTTATTATGCAAATATATTGCAAAGCGTAAAAACAAGATCTCAGAATCGGGAGAAATCTGTCGTTGAATATTAATGAAGTCGTCGTTCCACGGTATTGTAAAGAAAGCTCGTCGACCGGTATAATTAATTGAACTTTGTTTGCAATTTTCGTACACGAAAGTAACGGTGAAACGGTATAGATATATATATATTTTCGCTTCGCGGCTCGGGTACGGCGAGCAAAATCTACGCAATTTTCAATTCTCCCGCCGCTGTACCTGGTATTTCCGTTTTAATAACTCATCGGCGGATTGGCAATTCCGCGATTAGCTTCACGCCCCTCCACCCCGCCCCCTGCTCCTGCGTGTGCCGGTGCGATTTTACGAATCGACCTGTTAGCCAATTCATCGATCTTTTATATATATATATATATATATATATATATATATATATATATATATATATATATATAAGGGAATATATATACAGATACATATACATATAGAGGAGAATGTTGGAATTGCATTGCACTTATAGACCGAGGCATGTCATTGCCGCGCTGTTACCGATAATCGCCCCTGTGTATCCAGCGACCGACCGATTCTCACGCAAAACAAGTTTATAGATTAGAGTATCATTGTGGGAGAGGAGGGGATGTTTTCCTTTTCGCCAATTGCTCGGTACAATTATGTTCCTGAATTGAAGTTTCCAATTTTCTTCCATTATATATATATATATATATATATATATATATATATATATATATATATATCCATGTTTTATTGACTGATCGGTCGAATCGTTTACAAACGCGCACAGATGTATGTGTAGAGATCATCTTTGAAAAACTTGCATGGTAAAACTTTTATCTTCTAGATATATTATTTTCTTTAGTTGCTGACAAAGTATCGAGTACAATTTGGTCCTTCTGTAAAAAATTCACTAATACAAGTTAGAAAAAAAAAGTAAAGATATGATGAAAACAAAATTGAACATGTAAAATTAAACATAACAAATATACGATCGTATTTCAATCGTAAAAAAGGCGAAACATAACTTATGAGAAAAGACGCATTATGGCTTTTTGAACGCCTAAGTGCTTCACTTGTGCTGTAATCCATATATCTATCTATCTATCTATCTATCTATCTATCTATCTATCTATATATATATATATATATATATATAAACAAAGTACTCTTAACGATTCTGTCTCAAACGACTCTCTGAGATCTTTAACCCAACACAAGGATAACGAGAGAGAAAGGGACGGGATCCACTCGGTGCAATCACAATTCACCTGGTCATCGGGCAGGCGCGCGCCAGAATTCTCTCGACTGTCCATAATACCGTAACCTATAACTTATCAAGGCAAGCGCCGTTGTGACACGGGAAGGGAACGAACGAGAGAGAGAAAGAGAGAGAGAGAGGGAGAGAGAGAGAGTGAAAGAGGGAGAGAGAGGTATACACCCGGTAAAAAGGAGTAGCGCGGGATACACTTGGGTCCCTCTCATTGCTAATACACTGTCGAACGAGATGCCGCGCTGCGCTCGGACTCTCCGCCACCGCCCGCCTCCCACCCCCAAATGGCACCGAAGTCACGATCGCCGCGGCGGCTTCGGTGTATAATGTTGGCGCGGCCGAGGGAAGACCGACGGCCAAGCGCGGTCACGATCGATTCTTTCCGTATCCGGATCAGCGGTCACGAAAAATCTAAATCGTACACGTAATTATATATGCGCGCGCATCGACGTGTATTTATATGTGTGTGTGTGTGTTGTGCGCGCGCGCGCGCGCGTGTGTGTGCATGTGTATGTGTGTGTATACAGATACTGATAAATATGCTCATGCGCTCTGAGTGCCTACGTCGCCCCTCTCCGGCTCCACGACGGCAATTGACTCGCGGTAGTCTTGCTAAAGAGCCGCGCATCTCGCAAAGTGTCTCGCCCCGCGCGAATTTGTCACGACTGGCATATATATTGTGTGTATATATACGGGATCGTAGCGAGAGTAACCTTTCCCCTCCCCCATCCATCCACCCACCCACGCTGGTGTATTTCTCAATTCGTGAGACAACACGGCGAAGGGCACAATGGCCATTTTCTTCGTGTCACTGAGGGGTATTATATATATATATATATATATATATATATATATATATATATATATATCGTCCGCGATATAAATTTATAGATTTTTTTTCCTGGTCGCCCGACATATTTCTTACAGTATAGCTATACATAAGGAGACATATTTCGACTATATTCGAACGATTTCTAATTTGACGAATGGATAAAATGAATTTTTATTTATTTATTTATTTGTCTTTTTCTTATCAATACATAATTGGTACTTTTGAAAACTGTGTCTTTAGGCAGACAAAAGAAACGATACGTATATTTTGTTCGATCGCGAGCGCAGTCGGAGGATAAGTAGTTTTGTAAAAATACGTTAAAGAGCCGCGATAGTATAGATCGACCCACATGTGGCACGAGAAATTCCGTCCCGATACGACGCGGGTCGATCGAAAACAATTTCCGAGATATAATAACTGAATCTTGATAAATTCCACATGTTCCCGACGTAATGATCGAGCTTTCTCCGTGCGGGAAATATGTGTGTGTGTGTGTGTGTGTGTGTGTGTGTGTGTGTGTGTGTGTGTGTGTGTAATAAACCTGCTCGCCCGTATCAAAATTTGCCTCCGCGCGCATACCGAATTGAAAAGCGATATATTTATTGTCATATTCCTCCGGCTTTTATCTTTGATTAATCGGGGCTGTGCATTGTTCTTCTGGCGCGCGCGTGGACATACACACAGAAAAAACACAGTCACTCTTATATAATCCTACCTCTCTGAGATGAAGATGTAATCGTTTTGATATTGCGCGCGCGCTGCCCTCTCCGTTATCCGTCCGCGCGCGCTTATCCACGATGATATATATATATATATATATATATATATATATATATACATATATATAACTTCTAAACCTTTTCTTACCGACTCCCCCTGCACGAGACTTTCGGTCGGATCGTCTAAAAATCGGTCGATTTCGCCACTATATAATATATGCTATATAATATGATTTCGTCGCCGCTCATGTATCGCCCGACCGATGACCCGTGTGGATTCCCTCTCCCCCACTTTCCTTGCCGAATCGCGAATGGTGCGACTGGAGATTGGCATCGGCGCGGGCGATGACGCAACCGATTTCGGCTTTTTAAACCATTGTTTCGTTCCGGTAGTATATATAAGAATCTATATACGTAAGTATATACATACACACACACACACACACACACACACACACACACACATATATATATATATATATATATATATACACGCATATAATCCGACCCAAGGGAGATATCAAAAGATATTTCGGAGGAGATGACGGTGTGCGCAGGGCTTTTGAGCTCTGTTCTTGGGCAGAGGAAGAGAAAAAAAATTATTAAGAGGACCGAAACGTGCGCGTAGCGAGACTCCGTGGGACTTTCGTATGTCATTCGGTGATACGTGAATATCTGTATATATATATATATATATATATATATATATATATATATATACATGGAGCTTTCCCTTCTGCAAAGCACAGCCCGCACCTCGTACAATATATAATGCGCATTATTTCAAAGGCTTTCAAGCACGCGCGTTTTAATTTCTTAGCACGGCGCAACGAAGACGTTATCTGTATACCATAACTCGCAGCATTAACCGAATGATCCGAAGAAAAAGCTAAGAAAAGATTATCTCCCTTGTGTGCGCCTCCCCCCCCCCACACACACATGTGACAAGGCTCCCGGTTCATTTGCATATGTAGCTGTATTTAAACTCCAGATTGATATTTGTCGTTGATCATTGATAACGGCGACAATATGTCGGTATATATGCAGTAGTCGTGGCTTTAATTTTTCGTCCTTTTTTTTTTCTTACCTACGTTTAGTCCCTTTCGTGCGCATAAGTTGCAATCACAAATGGTTCAAAAGTAAAGAAAAAAAAAAAAAAAAAAAAAAAAAAAAACAAGAACAATACGCTAATTAACTCTATTGGCCATTACTTTGGATTATCCTCGAGGAATCTTTCGGTCAGCGAATGAACGCGGCGACAGAAGATCGATCGTTTTTACGCGAAATCCACGCATCCATCCGTTGTTCACGGTCTTCGTAAAATGCAAACAATTCGCTTGCGCAAAAAAAAAAAAAACTACGAGCCGTTGCTCGAAATAGCCGGCGATCGAACACAGGCGACATATCCGAAGTGGGCATTTCACCGGTTTTGAGAAGGCCTTGGGCAAGCAATGCACCGGGTGGAAATAATTTTCTGCCCACGACTCTACGGTTATCCATACATTTGATTCTTTTTTTCTTTATTGCACGACAGAGGTGCGCTTCGCCTACAGTTGTCAGAGATCTTCAGTAATGCGGCTAATGACTATACGGTTCGCGTATGGTCATTAAATTTAGAACAGACGTCATCGTCGATGCTCGTTGGGCTTTTACCGCGCTGTGAACGCGACAATGGATACACTTTACGACATCGGTTACAATCCCATGAAAACAATAATTTTTTTTTCTCTGCATGCCTCAGCAGAATTCGCGCGTGAAAGATCGTAACTACATGCCATCAGTTTCAATTCGTACATAGAATTATCGATGCTTTGCGATCTGGATAAAAGGCCAAATTTTTTCAAAGTATTACTTTATTGATGAGGCGATTGCGTCAGCTGACCAAGTCGCGCATTGTCACGCAAGTAGGAATCGACAGTTTTTTGAATCACGAGAATCACGCTTCCAATACTGGTCTGTTAAGCCGAAGTTTGCTAATTATTGCACTTACACGAGAATATGATGAGCCAATGAAGCAGAATTCGCTACAAAAACAAATTATTCCGAACAAATTTTCACTCCAATGCTATGTTATTCATGATTTGAAGAAAGGTCCTATATATGTGGAAAATAGTGTCATATAATTGTCGTTATTAGTGTAGACATTATCTCATAGCGAATAAATAAATTGCGCACTACTAGGCTAACCTTTTGAATCGAGCTACGAATAAATTCATACACCTAATATAAATTATTTACAGTACTCGCACCACGAAATACACACACACACACACACACATAGCAACCATGACATTTAACGCAAAAATTGGGATTTTTTAGAGCGCATTGTCCTCTAGCGTATACAATTACATAATGCAATTATATATACATAAACATTTGCCAACCACCATAAGCTTCGTGCACAGACCGCACTCGGTGAATAACGGTACCTTATACCTTATAAACACCTACCATACTATATATATATCTATATAAGAATCCTGCGCTACATTGTATATATAATACCATAATGCACAGTTCTACGATGTTCCCTTAAGATTGCGCGCGGGCGCGAGCGACTCGAATATGACGCCGGATCAACAGGTCTATATATATATATATATATATATATATATATATATATATCGGATAACGGGGCGAGTATTTAATACACGCGGAATGATACGCGCAACCCCCCCGCCCCCTCCCCTACACGTTGCGCCGTGTGGTCGTCGCAGGCGCGCGCATGGTTTTATCGCCGCGATCGTCCGACCCTACCTCCACCCTACCCCCCCGCCCCCCTCCGCCACCCGCGTGTTAATTCGCGCGCTATCGCCGGGAGGAATCGCGCCGCGAGCGCAAACACATCGCAGGCGCACCCACCCGACGGCGGCGTCGGCGGCGGCGGCAGCTCCGCGGGCCATCCCGCGCCCCGGGGGGACTCTTATCTCATTGGGACACTCGTCTAATAACTGAAACGGGTTCTGGAACACGAATGTGACGCCGCCGTCGCCCGCCCGCGCCGCGCCGCGCCGTCGCGCTGTTCTCCGTCGCGCGTATTATATCCGCGCGCGCGCGCGTCGATGGTGGCGCGCTCTCGGCCGCTCTGCTGGTGGTAAATAGGCGGTGGCGCGCGCGAGCGGAACAGGTTTGACAAGTATGGGAAGGAGATCGGGGCGCGCATATCGGAGCCACCGGGGAGCAGCACGTGCTATGAGGCGCATTATAATCCCATCAGCGGGTTCACTTCCTTACTCCATCCCCCCCACCCCCCCACCCCCGCCTCCCCCAACCGACCATTTATTGACTCTTTCTCCACCTCCGCTCCTGCACCCGGTCTCTCTCATTTTATACTCTACATATATATACATATTTTCAACCAACCCTCCCTTCGATTCGTCGCTTTTGTGTTTCCAACGAGCCTGCGGAAAATATATACAAACACACACGCATAAATATGCATACGGGTCTGTTATCGCATCTTCTTATTTCGTAATATTACCTGGGCTCAACTGCTTGTATATATTATATTCGTGCTCTATGTGCACGATTACGCGATTGCAACATAATGCTCTATAATTCCTACAATTTTACCGTATACATATATATATAAGGCTATATATGCATCCATACTTTGTAACGTTACGGAAATCTTTTATACATCTCGTTTCTAATATATATATATATATATATATATATATATATATATATATGCATATTTTTCGTATTGCGCTTATACTTTAATCTTCGTAATGTACCTTTCAACTCTTCGCAGCACGACGATACATTTCAAGTCCTACACTATATATATATGGCAGAGAATTAACGATTATCCGCAACGTAACTCTTGTACTAAGAGATTGTAAAGCATCGCTTATTATAAAATGTATTTTAAGAACGACTTTAAGTGTTGGACTTGATATAAAAAGTATATATATATATATATATATATATATATATATATATATATATATATATATAATAATCCGGACAGTGATTGAAGGAGTTAATGTCCGACGTCAGATGTATGTATATTGTAACAGTCGTATTAAAAAGGTTTATGCACATGTCATATGCGAATTCGTATTGTGTTCATCTCAAACATCACCAATCCAATTATCAATAAAAAGTATTGTAGGTTATTACACAAATGTTAATTCCTTTATTCAAACTTAAACAAGCGGCTATTGGAATGTTCTTCGTAAAGAAAATTCAAATTCGACGCGTAACTATTGTCATTTCGTCTCTATAGCGTAAAAATCTTCTTTATTTGATGTCGGATAAATGCGTTATTTACATTGAAAAATCTGTCGGGCGAATAATTTGAATGATTAACGAAAATATATATGATTATCCATAGTGAAACTAATTTGAAACATTTCTTATATTATTCTTGAAAATAAAAAAATGGAATATCTTATACATATGGAGAAACTTTTTGATAATAACCTAGGAAAATCAAAAATTCTTTCAGATACAATAGCCACTGACGAAAGTAATTTTAATTAACATGACTGATTTATTCAGTATCTAAATTCTAGAAAAAAATGGAAATGAAATCCAAACTGCTTTAGAAGGTATAAAATTGATCGCCATTCAAAATAAAAAGAATAATATAAAAACTCTATATAGTCTTCATGAATTTGCGAAAATTACTCGACATACTAGAAAGATAAAAAATTATTAATAAGTAAGAAAGCAATTCTTGTTGTCTTATTATTATAAAAAAGGGAAAATAGCGTTTTTCACCAGTATAATGATAAAACAACCCTTATAAAGCAACGTTAAACTTTTTCTCGAAATACAATGCTGAAAATGATTTTCGAGATTGCGGAAAAAGTGAATTTTTTTTTTTAACATTTGCGTTATCGAATTCATCGCAACCCCAACTGAGTGAAATTTTCTGCGAAAAATAAATTGTCTAGCCGCGTTAAATTTATTAACAAAACCGATTTGACACGGGCTAGACTAGAATTTTGTCGGCAGCATTCCTGAAACCAAAGCATTTCGCTGTCAGCGCTTCCTTGCTAAATACAAAACCAATAACTCTCTATTTAATGCTCTTATGTACGCTAAAAGAGATATTTCATAGATCGCGAATATAGATTTCCGAACGGGCGTGGAGATGAATTTGCAAAATCCTCGAAGCGCAGAACTCACCTACTGCCAATGGTCACGGCAAAATTCGTTCCGAAAACTCGCGATAAACCATTCGCCCCTGTCGGGCGAATTACAACTTTGCATTTCGTGATAGAAATCCTCTGGAAGTTTATTAGCAGTTTTTGCGTTTAGTCTCGCGTCAGCAATAATAGACTTGAGTTTACAAATTAGTAGGATGAAAAATGGCCCGAGGGAAGGGCAGAAAAAAAAAGGAATAAGGTGGGCAGAGGCGAGAGAGTAAGAGAGTGAAGGAGAGAGTGAGAGAGAGAGAGAGAGAGAGAGAGAGAGAGAGAGAGCGAGAGAGACGGAGGGTAGAAACATTCAGTGAATCGCACTTGACAAAGAATCCTGACAGCCAATTTCCGAATACGTCAACTCGGCTTTTCTATAACAGTGGCAGTAGTGGAACAGGCGCGCGCGGCAGCGCAAAATTCATTTGCTTAAATATTTTTCAATATGCGTTTTACGAGTGAATAAATTCTGCAATTGCCTGGGCGAATGTCACGGGGGAGGAAAGAAAGCGCGGAACGAAATAAAAAAAAAAAACAACAAAAAAACGACCCAAAAAAAACAGTGTCTTCGGAAGCGAGAACCGCGCGTATCCCAGTGGTGCGCGGAGAATCTCTCTCTCTCTCTCTCTCTCGTCCCTCTCGCACGCATTCGCTCCCGGGCAGGCAGAGAGAGAGAGAGAGAGAGAGAGAGAGAGAGAGAGGCTCAACGGCACATATTTATACACGCATACAGACACGGGCATACTGGATTCCGGTCAAAGTTCCACGCTCACTTAGCAATAATTCAGTCTGGCTGGGTTACTCTTACTCTTACTCTCTCTCTCTCTCTCTCTCTTTCTTTCTCTCACTCCCTCTTCCTCCCCCTCCCTCTGTCTTTCTCACCGAAGCCTTATTTCTTTCGCCCGTCGCCTATAACCCGAGCCTCATCCTCACCGAGACAGCTCTACACCTTTCTCCTTCTACCCCCCTCCCACCCTCTCTACCCCATCTCACCTCCTCGTCCTCCTCCACGTCTTTCTCCTCCTCCTCCTCCGCGGATCCTCGTCGCCGATGTTTTCGCCGTTCGAGCTACCTACGTCCCCTATACGTCGGCCCCCGGTGTACGTTTGTAACGTGCCAATATCGATAAGTCAGGAGGGCCCCCTAAGCAAAACAAAAAAAAAAAAAAAAAAAAAAAAAAAAACATAAGAAGAAAGAAAAACAACGGCGAAAAAAGAAAAGGACAAAAAAAATGAAGACGAAGCCGAGGGAACGAACGAGCGAAGGATCGGTTTTGCACCAATGTGTCCGCGGCGCGCGCACTACCGCGCCGCGCTTTCGATCCTTCCTTTTTTCTCTGCGCCCCCCCCCCGCCCCCCCGCCACCTAACCGTCTCCCTCTTTCTTTTCATTCCCGGCGCGCGCGCGGTTTCTTTCGCTCGGCCCCCATACGGTGTTCACTCTATTTCTTTCTCTTTCGCCGCTGCGCGCGCATCGGCTGCCGGAGATCTCGCGCCAGCTCCCGCGCGCGCGGCAATATTGTAAACAACGAGATACGATATAGAAGGAAGGAACGACATGTATATATATATATATATATATATATATATATATATATATATATATGTATAAACACGCCCCGCACCGCCGGTGCTGTTTCGCGGAGGGGTAAAAAGCTCGGGAAGAGACCTTAAGAAGTCTCGATATATATTTTTGCAATAAACCTCGCTGTTCAGGAGCGCGCGCGCAGCTTCACTTCTCCCTCCCCCCCCTTCCCCCCTCACCCCACCCACGGCCGCTTTTTCAAGCCGCACGGCTGGCGTTATTTATGTTTTAATTGTGAGATTCGAATGCCGTCGAGCGAAAACATTTTCTAAGATTTACAGGTTTGCGCGAATTCGGTATACACTAACAAATATACTTGACGTCGCGCTAAATTGCCTATTTTTGCTTTGCCCATATATCGCGGGATTTACGATGATCGGCGGATTACTCTGTTGAAAATCGGAAAAGAATTAAATATATATGTGAGTACGGTGTTTATTTTTTTTTTATAGTCTCGGAATCGAAAGCTATATAAGAGATATATAAATATATGTATGGTGTGGAATTAGAAAAAATTACACTACGTAAGTCGAGTTCTATTCTGGTGGGTATCGAAATTCTCTGGTTGTAGAATAAAATCTGAATCTTAAGTTAAATCAGTTGAAATTATTACTGATAAATTTCTGAATAGTCCACTTTGATTTAGATTTACACTGGGTAAAAAGTGGACTATTGGAGAAATTACCAATCAAAATTTTACGATTTTAAAATATTGAAGTAATTACGACTGATTCAAGTTAAGAGATTATTCTATTAATTGATTATTTATGTCACCTTCCATCTTGCTGCGCTAGAGCGACAATTATTTATTCGTAGTAAATTAGATAATGATTGTGTTTTAAATAATTTTTTTCATAGGATTTACTTTTTCATACACATTAAAAATTTTGTTACATATTGAAAAAATTATTTTTCCACCTTTTTAATTTTAGGGTATATATTATTCCGGCAAATGTGCATATTAAAAAGTAACAATTAGGAGATCAATTAAAATAATCATTTCTTATTGCTATTAAAAATAAATGAAATCCATTTTAATAACATATTCAAAATTGAAATGATATAATTTATTGGATTTATAGCGTTTTTACTGTGCCATTTACTGAATTATCATTAAAAATGCCCAACAAAATTCAGTTTATCATTCTTCAAATCCTTACATGTATTTTTATTTTTGTTCAATGTTTTCTCTTCAGCTCCCTTGTTTCATTCTTCTTCACCTTGCAACAAAATATTTCGTACCGCTCAAGCCTAAAAACTAATCCAAAGATTGGGCGAAAATCGCCCCGCTGCTTTACACAACTGATATTGTCCCTGATAACTTTGTTGATATTTACATATCTACACCCAGTCACCCAATTGGAATCCCACTTAATAAACGGCGTCGCGCATTAAAAAATTTACCTGTGGGACGTTTCACCGGTTTTCGAAAACGGCCGAGCAGCGATTTTCGCCGTTTCGACCTCAGCGCGTAACCCGGCGGCCGGTCGGCCGGGGGGGGGGCGAGGGCGATCGTAAAATAATTCACGAACCCGCGGCCGTCGGCGAAAGGAATTTCAAGGTGGGTCCCGAGAACGTAATACCGGGGCCGCGAGCGATCCCGCCCGAATATTTCGCGCGGACGGATCGCGCCCCCTCGGGCGCGTCCGGGGCATTACAAAGAGCCTGATTATCGCGCCCCCGCGTCGCCAGCGGAACTTTTCGATCGCATTCCGTAGGCGCGTAAGCTCGAGGCCTATATATATATACATATATATACATATATACACATATATATATATATATATATATATATATATATATATATATATGTAAGTACGAGCGTTCACTGAATATTTTCGTGGGCGGGACGCGTGCGCGCGGATGGACGAGCATAAGCGATGAGACGGCGGAGAGGCTGGCGCGCGTAAAAGGAGAGGACACGGCTATTGCTGCTCGAGCGGGCTGGTGTGAGTTACGCCGACGAAAATACGCGAAGGACACACGCTCGGAAAATTTACTCACGCTCGATATAGTAATGCGTTTATCGAGGCTTTTTCATAGGCGTCTGTTAAATACGACACGTCTGCAGTGAAAATGGGCTAAATAATGAATATTTACATTTCTACGAAATCAAATAGACTCTAATCTAAATTTAATATATCCCTTGCAAGAAAGTACCAGACGAGTTTTTAAAAGTATATATATATATGCAAAATCGTCTTGTATTCTTCATTGGTCGATGACCCGAAGACGACCATGGCGTGCAGATTAAACTAAGGATCCTATACTTTTACGGGGACGTGCAGAAGCTGATTATCCCAGTGGACAGTACGACATAATAATAATAAGAATATACGTAAGAATCAAAGAAATTTCTATTAGCCCCATGAAGGTGCCGTGACTTTTTCCAGAACGCGCCGCTCGTAAATGCGATTGCGAGCCCACCGTCTGCGTGTGAAAATAATTACAATCGGCTTACACGCGGCTCTTTAATCCATAAAATTACGCAACAATTTTTCCGATCCCACAGTTAATACAGAGCGAGACAAGTCATACGGCCCGATTTTTCCGAGCCCCCTCCCGCCACGTCGACGCGAGCGCCTCGGCAACCGAATTAGATCGATCTAATGATTCAGCAAACTTGTCCGAATTTTCAGCCAATCCCCGAGCGCTTTCGTTTCTGCGCGCGCGCGCACTTTATCTCTTCCAGTACATCTCGCAACGAGTATATTATGAGATTTAATGGGGATCTGACAGTTTGTGAACAGCGCCTGTATAAGCGCCTGCCAGCGATGAAAAAGTAAGATCAGATGGCGGCGCACGACGATACGCTCAAGGAGGGAATGGATTTTTCTTCTTCTTCATCTTCGAAATTATGCACGTGTATTGTATGGCATTGTTGCGCAAAAGTTATTCGTTAATATAGGAAATGATCATTGATAATATCAGATTGACTCGAATATGCCAAGAGTTTAATATTTTAATTTTATAAAAATATTCTACTGCATTTATGTGTGTGTGTGCATGTGTGTGTATGTGTATGTGTATGTGTGTGTGTGTGTGTATATAAACTAGGAAAAAATGTATAATGACGATGTTACCAATGCTAAGAAGTAAGAAACGATGCCAGATAGATGCTGCGTTGGAGCAGCGTCAATCTGACCGCGTACAAAAGAAGAAGGGCACGCGAGCTCCCGGATTTGGGAGAAACAGTTCCGCTTACGTCTTCGCAAGCTGGCATATAATATGTTCAATAATATGTACTACATTAGCAAAGCGACATCGGAAATGGAACGTGGGATCGGTAATTCGTCGCGTTACGTACCAATGTCGATCTGTGTTTTATATTTTTATTTGAACAATCGCACTCATTCACGGCACATCGATCAAAAACTGTGTATACCTTCAAGACACACACACACACACACACACACCAATATGCTTTTATTAGCATATAGTCGTATCGATCGTTAGTCCGGATTAGCCGTGGAGGTGGCCAGCCACGGGGGAGAGGGCAATACGTACCCAGGGAAAAATGCACACACCGCGAATGGATGAGAAAAGGATGCGGAGAAGTTCGACGGCGAGATATACGAAGCTTCTCTCGCCCATATGTATATATATATATATATGCGTCCCGACAACCTGTGCGTCTCTCGCGCGGTTATAAACGACGATACTCGCGAGCGAGGAGAAGAAAAGGGCCGAGGGCCCAGAGACAGAGAGGTTGCTGCGGAGAGGGGGCGGAGGAGATGCTCCGCGGAGCAATAATATCCGTGCGCGCTAAAACGCCCACGCGTTTGACGGGGAGAGAAGAGAGAGAGAGAGAGAGAGAGAGAGTGAGAGAGAGGTAGAGCTACGGCGCTCTTTACGGCGATCGAGAGGCATGAAGCATGCAACACGCGGGTACAACGGCCGGACGCCCGTAAGTCGCGCAAGGGCGCGTAAACCAATCGCCGCGGACGAGCCGCGCACGAAGTCAGCGAGGGAGAGAGAGAGAGAGAGAGAGAGTGAGTGAGAGAAGGAGGTGGGGAAGAATTCGCGAGAGCCTGGGCGATATAACGAATGGGTCAGCTTGAATTTTAATGTGTATATTGTATACATGTAAGTATATATATATATATATATATATATATATATATATATATATATATAAGAGAGAGAGAGAGAGAGAGAGAGAGAGAGAGAGAGAGAGAGAGAGAGAGAGAGAGACTGGACGGATCGTTGGCGCACGAATGGGAGCGCGTTTGACATTGCGCGGGGCTTTGAAATTATATTGTCGGGGGAAGTTATCGAGCGAAACTTACGGTCGGAAGTTTCGCATATTGGCTTTTAGCGCTCCTCGATCATTGGGCATTTTACAATTTTCTTAAACGGCGCGTAGGCGCTTGTATATGGGCGTCGCGAGGCGTTCCTCGAATAATACCTAACTTATATATATATATATATATATATATATATATATATATATATATATATATATATATTAAATAATATAGGAAGGTGATAAAACATACAGCAATATTTCTGGAAAAAAGTAAACGATAAACTATTATGCTTTAATAAACGTGGTCGTGCAAATTATAGTTATAATATTATCTAGCAGAAGAAATGCATGAGTTGTATCATACACGTTTCAAGATTGTTTTTGAATAACATACATAAAACAATATAAATAACTTAATTTTAAAATATAAACTGTCATGTATAAATATATCTATATATATATAAACGAGATTCGGGAGTTATCAATCATTAAAATGCTCTGAGCTTAGACATCTAAAGAAAGCTCCTGTGATTTTGTATAGTTTATTGTAAATAACAATCAAAAGGCATTATTATAATTACACAATATATTAAACAATAAATATATGGGTGAGGGTATTATTAAGAGGGATTTGCAGGAAGTCCATACAAATTACATAAACTTTTACAACTACATTTTTAACTAGAATTGCCCCACAAACTTATCTGCTACAACTATGTTTTTTAATATTTATATATATATATATATATATATATATATATATATACACTGATAGCTATTTATTAATGCTATAGATTTACTCCCACGTCGATGTAAATATATAATTTCATCCAACCGATTAATGCACAGGTTACCTCGTTTAATATATACACTTTAAGCTCTTGTGCAACTTCCTATACGTATATATATATATATATATATATATATATATATATATATATATATTATATATACGAATATAATGTACCTCTCGCACAATGCACTATCCGATCGAGCTTATCGTTGGCTCTACTTGTGCTCGCGCATAAAGCAAGACTAATATGCGAGCAGGTGAATGCGTGCGCGCGGTGTGCGCTCTTACTTCGCATTCTTTCATCAGCGGGCATTAAAATATTAAATTATCCATATACGGATCAAAGACTTTCCTGGTCTGGCGCTTGGAAAATTAAAATGACACGCGTGCGTATGTGCATATACATATTTCCATGCATATACATATGTATATATATATATATATATATATATATATATATATATATATATATATAATTCTCGCGAGTCTCTGTGCGGAGAAAATGGAGGGGGAGAGAGAGAAAGAGAGATGCCTATCGCTCTCCCCTAGAGCATTAATTCGATATCCTGTACAAGCTTGTGTATAATACGCGAGGCGCACGGCTCGTTTCACAATGACTCTTTTTTTCCACCTGCAGCGCAGGCTTCGCCCGCATGATCCTCGGCAGGCTCCTTGACGCATTTTAACGGCGAGGCACTTCGCGACGGTTATTTCCCAGCCGCGTTATGAATTTATCTACCGCCGGTATTTTACGTATATATATATATATATATATAGCATCACATGGTATGGCGGACCGTTTCTATATGCATGTACGAATACATATATGGAGTTGATGCAGCATGCAGCCGGTGCACAACGCCTGAGAGTCGCCTTGTGTAATCCAATAACATTGCGTTCGAGTCTGATGGAAATATGGTAGTGAGAAAAAGAATGAAGTTGGCCCCTTCTTCCTTTGCATTAGTATAAACATACAGTAAACAGCTCTCTAACTGTATTTTCTGCCAAATCGAATTAACTTTTTTTTTGTTGTAATAAGGTCATTAACTTTTAAAAAATATGAAATTGTATTTTCAGTTACTTTCGATAGAAGTCCAAATTACGTTCCTTTAATTTTTCAGCAATACCTGTTTCAAATCAAATCAAATTTTTATTTGCATTCTATTAAACTGCATTACATTACAAGTAACATAAACTGTAATATATTATATTTATAATATAATGTAAAAGACGTACAATTCCGCTAAGTCTCCAAAAATATTCGAAGTATCCACTTATGGGGCCAAAGATTGTCATTATAGGTACGGAACGAAACAACAGTAGGTAGGAACAGGGGTAATGCTACTTTCAATTTTTGTTATAGAACTTTTGGAATTTACGCTATGATACTTTACGTAGACTGGACCTATCTACGCATTTATGCCTTCTCATCTACGCCGATGCGCTCTGATAGACACAACGAACATTCAGGTTTAACTGGACCAAGTTGTCAAGCATTTCTTCGAATGTACGTTGGAAGAAGGACTGCAGCTTACGCTGTAAAAAACTGAATTATCATTGTTAACTTGACGATTGATTGATACGGTATGGTTCCACTGTTCACCAGAATGGGCCGAACTGAAGTCGGGCAACGGATTCATTAACTCGGGGTCACGTAGCGTATCAAACTAAGTATAAAGCATTACAAAGTACAGGGGCTGCGAAAAGACTAATGGTCAATATACCGTTGATTCTGAATACAGATACAGGTATATATTGTACAGGTTAGAGGAATGGGTTGGTGCAATAAAAAATATTAGGAAGCGATAATAATAGATTCATAAGCGATAATACCCGAAATGGGCCTGCAGATGTGCACAAATCATGATTAGATAGTCCACCCTACCCAGTTCTTTTCTCTACGTTCCAAAATACAGATATTGTGTTTCGATTTTGGACGATGCGCAGAACTCGTTTTTTTTTTTTTTTCACGCGCCGGCATTTGTGGGTGCCGCGACTATATTAAGTAGGAAAGCCTAATTAGACTTACGGCGACAGATGTACACTGCTTATGACTAATTCCAAATTACGTTTACGAATGTGCTTCGGAGCGAACGAGCAGATGGGGATTTCGAAGAACGGATCAATGTGCAAGAATGCAGAATGATAAAGAAATAAGATATTGGTGTAAACGACACGAATTTGTACGATCCTCTTAAACTGATGAGAATTGTTTTAAAGACTAATCCTTTGCAGATATCATCCAAAAGTTAATCATGACTCATTAATGATCGATTTTAATTTTAGTACATACAGAATAATTAAGAGTGATATTTTTATTAGACTATCAATGCCACTCATGATCCAAATCTTTAACAATATATTTCTTAAGAAACAAAAGCGCACAGAATGTCACTGTTACTCAGAAAATTCCAAGACCTACATTGACGAGAAAAACCAATTCTGAATAATGAAATTTATATCGGTATAAGATGATATGTTGGAAAATATTATTATAGTTTTAGAAATTGCATCCTTTTTTACTAGTATCGTTTGTTTTTATTTATCTACACGAGTCGTAATTAATATTTGAGATATTACAACCTCATGAGTTTAATAGAACACCGATCATAGCTGTCATGAATTGCGTGGACAATTTGATCTCATTCTTTAAGAAATAAAATTAAACATTTTAAGTCTGTTAAAAACGATCGGTCGGCTGTTATTCACTATCATTCTGTATCGTTAATCATTGTGCAAATAAATGGCCTCCGTTGGACAGAAACGTAGTTTCTATTTATATTAGCAAAAAGATTTGTTAACATTACCTTCTTTTTCCCGCTCTACGTGTCGTTTTATGTAATATTCGAGCTATAAGACTTATTATTTTTCGTGTAGATGATTTAAAGTGCATAAATATCTGTAACATATTGAATAATAATGAAAAACGAACCTAACACGAAGAAAAAGTCGTTTGGGAATGCATCATTGCTAGTGTGTCGGAAATGTCAGATTTCTTTTAAGAGCGCTACAACGAAGCAGAAACAGCGTAAATTCATAAGACTGAATAAGACAGAAGTCTTAAAGAAGTGAAAACGTGTATATAAATTGTAGAGAACGTGATATTTTTAACATATAAGAGGTATTTTAGAACAAACATGTTATCAAAATTTATAAGATAGTAATTGATTATATTGTGGCACATAATTATTTTAAAATCTCTCATTTTACTATTCTGTATACACCAATATAATTATTGAAACCAACTTTTTTTTTTGGAACCAAGCTATATTTAGAATTTAGTACCTAATAATGGAAGTTTGTAGACCAATCGATACCGTCGTCATCGTTATAGCTGCTCACTGCTCGGATTTGACAATATTCTTGTATACTTTGAGCAAATTTTTTCTTACAAAGTTACTTGTTATTTATTCGAAATTCATATGATTCCTCAATTCTTATAGGTCCTTACACAATATTTCAGAATTCTTTCCATAGACCTAATCAATGGCTTTTTTGATTGTATATTCATTAGGTTCTATTGGTTTTCCACATATTACGACACTGATAATACCTCGAAAATTGGCAAAAGTCTCGTTAGTGCAACGTAAGTAATTTTTCCAGAATAATATCAATGCCATTTTCAAAATCGTATAAATAGAAATACATATAATGTAACTGAGTTAACAATGTAATTGCGGCAACGAAAATCCGAGCTGTCTATGTGCTACTGACAGATTTTATATGCGCGTGCAAAACTCGATACGAGTATCGGATTTCAGCGGTTTTAGAATTAGTTTGCGTTAATTAAATTTGCGTGCCCGGGACAGGAGGGCGGAAATATCGCGCATTAAAGGAATTATAGCGTCCAGATATACTACTTTTAATTTATACCGTGAAAGATACTAATTTGCATATAAACTTATAGCTGGAATATAAGACGAGGACGACTTACGGTGTAACGGACCGATCAGAGAAATTTCTGCCGTTTTCTGAGAGCAGCCAGTACCTTCCATATAGATTCGTCGATATTGTTTTCCTTACATTCTCTTCCATCCGCGTTATTGGATAACGGATAATTCTTTAGACGCAATCTCCAGCAATCGACCTAATAACAGCGAGTATCGGTCACGATCGCGCGTTCACGCACGATCCCGGCTATACACGCTTGTATTATCCGTACACGGTGGCTATATATGTATGTGTGTATATATAGATATATATATATACAAGTATATATATATATATATATATATATGTATATATAGATACGCACGCAGTTTCGCTCTCCTCCGCGCGCTCGATCGCTCGCGTGGAAGTGAAAGTACGGTGTTCCGAAAGGAAACGCGCGCCACCCGCGCACCGCGCCTCGCCTGTACAGTCCGATGCCTCTTGGTACTGCGAGTTTCGCCTTATAAGTGGCCGTTTCACACTAGCGCCCGTATTTTACCACCGTGGTATCGTATATAGGTACACGCGCGCGCGCGCGCGCACACACACACACACACACATTGTGTTCTGCTCGGATAATGTTTATCCAGAGCGCACTTGCGCAACTTCAGGATCTAAATAAATACACAACCGTATTTTCTGAATCGCCCGTTCTATAACCTCTGGTATATACGAACGGTGGTCGGGGGGGGGGGGACTCTCATTGATTGCGGGCCGCGCTAGCATCGACGGGTCTATATATATATATGTGTGTGTGTGTGTGTGTGTGTGTGTGTGTGTGTGTGTGTTTATGTGCGCATAAGTATACAGCGCGGGCTCGCTCGTTGGCGCTTCGCGTTAGAAAACCGAAAGTGAAGGCGCGCCGCGCGCCGCCGAGATTTTTTTCTACCTTCGCCGATGCTCGAAAGGTAAATGGGAGCTGGGGCGGGGGGGGGGGGTTGGTTGGTCTGCGGCCACGGCGGCGACCGGGTCGAATTACGCCTCCTGGTAATTTTTGCGATAATTGTCTGCGAAATTAATAGAGTACAGTGGCCGTAACGACGTTCCTCGAACGCGCGCCCGCGTATATATATATATATATATATATATATATATATATATATATACGTATACATACGTTACATACGGCTCGGGCGTATCTAATATTGTTATACGTGCGCGCGGTTCGGCGTGATTATTGAAAGAGAAAAAACAATTTAAGGAGAAACTCTTATTACCGGCGCTTATCGCCGCGTTTATCGCGCGCGCCCGCGCTCAATCAGCAGATGCATGGGAACGGCGCGTGCTCACCGAAAAACCAAAGACCGCGCGCACGTGACCCTCGTTAAATTTCATTAATTTCGGCGTTCGCGCCGACGGTGAGAAATAGGCGATTATTTAACGGGTTGCGTTTGGCTCGATACGTCATTTTTCGAATTTTTATAATCATTCCTACGCTAAGAATAATTGTGCATAAATCCAAATTATAAGACGTAAATTATACCGATAAATATTATATAATTTAATTTAGCTAGTCTTTGAAGATGAACCGGAGCGGTTCGAAACGTCGGGCACGTGGTGAGGGCGTACAGATTGTCCTTTGCTAACATAGAACATGAATTATTTTATTTTTAATATTTAGTACCATTTCCATTTCCGATACTGATGGGGTGATTATAAACGAGGACAATCCAGCTGTCATTCTATTATCATTGTATACGACCGTATAAAGACTGTGAGACCGATTAGAATAGTTATTAATTTAATATAAAAAGATGTACAAGAGAAGGGGGAAATCTTTTTCATCGCTGACTTAACGAACGACGTACAAACAAAAAATAAGAAAGTAAAAAAAATAATAATCAATCTTTGCCCTCTCGAATATAAGTGAGTTAAAAGCTTTCCTGCGCCTCGATCAATAAATAAGCAATATATAATGATAATAAGGTACAATCGAGATTTTCACCGGGCCGTCCCTCGGATTCGCCGGTAAGATCTATTCCCGCGCGGCCCCCACGCCCGGCGCCCCGATTTATCGGCGCATTTATTACGATACGCGCGCAACTTCATAAGCTCGGCATTGAAGAAGCGCGCTAACCGCCGCGGCCGCGCAATTGATAATGGCCGGGCGCTCTCGCGGCCGCGCGCCCCGATGAGTTCCGTTACATCCTCCCGAGGGGCCCGAAATTATTTCGTCCTCCGAGCGCGCATCGATACTGCCTCCCATCCCCCTCCCCCCCCCCAACCGCCCGCGCCCCTTATCCAGCGCGTCCGTAATAATATACAATTTACCAGGGGGGGAGAGAGGAAAGGAGAAAATAAATAAAGCAAGAGAGAAGGAATGGCGGAGAGAGGGGGAGAGAGAGAGAGAGAGAAAGAAAGAATGAAAGAAAGAAAGCCGGGTCTGCGCGCACGCACGCACGCGCGCGCGGGGCCCGGTCGTGTGTCATCGTAAAGTGATTCTGCCGATTTTCGGCGCGTGAGCAGCGCGCGCGCCGGTGTGGTACTGCCGGAGAGGGCCACCTCCCCCTTGACGGGGAGCGCGCATACGCCCGGGAGGCTAATTTATGGCTACGCACATATATATATATATATATATATATATATATATATATATATATATATATATATATACATACGCACACATATGGGTCGTAGAGATTGTGGCCGCGATACCAGCCGGACTCGCCGCAGCGCTCGCGCTATATGGGCCCGCGCGAGCGGCGCGGCGCGCATGAGTTATTGCGAGTTTGGCATGCGCGCGTTAAATTCAATAAAGTTATTTTTGCCGAGCCTGCAGGGGAGGGACAAGAGGGAGGTGAAAGGTGGGGAGGGACAGTGGGGGCGAAGCGAGGAGGTTCCTCTCCACCCTTTCTCCATTTCTCTCTCTCTCTCTCTCTCACTCTCTCTCTCACTCGCATATTCATTTTCTCCATCTGTATTGATCTTTCCTCGATGCATATCCGCCTCCTCGCAGCGAAAAGACGAGGCTGCAGCGAGGGTCCCACCTTCCCCTTATGTGTAAATATATATATATACGATTACAATACGACGCGAATTCTCTCGCTGGCTTTCTCCCTTTTCTTACTTTTTCAACTGTAGAAGTAAATAATACGCGCGACCCATTGAATTATCGGCTTTAAATTTCACATTTCACGCAAGCCGCAAAGCTTGTCAGCGCCCCGCCCCGATGGAGACATTATAAATGTTAATTGCTCGAATTGCACAGTTATCTCGGTCGTCTCCTCTGCTCTTCGCGAGGCAATCTTTTTTTGACTTTTTTCGATCTCTAACACCCTCCCCTCCTCCGCGTACCGACGCATTTGCATCTCAATCTCTCCTGAAACGTGGCGAACCCGCGTGATTTAGCCGATGCGCGGTGGTGTCCGCCTTACAGTTCGATATATTTTTAGATTAGCTCGTGTGTCCGAGTGCCATTTTATATATATATATATATATATATATATATATATATATATATCACATAAAAAAGGGAGAGCAATCGAGAACGGCTCGACACCACGGACGCCTTTAAATTTCGGCGAAAGTACGACTTTTTGTCACGAAGTATATACATATATATATATAGATATATATATATATATATACATATATATATATATATATATATACGCAGATACTTGGGGCTCGCGAAGAGTCGATAATTTTTCCCTCTCCCTCGCCTTTTAACGAGCGGTCGCGCGGCGCGCGGTGCCGGGATTTAGGCGGGCGATGTTTCATGCGGACCGGTGGAATAAATACTGGGGTGCCGGCGCTGGACGAAAATTCGTATAAATTCCGTTAAGTAATCGGGCATAAAGAATTTAAGGGGAGTATATATACCGCGCGATCTTATACTATATGTATATATATATATATATATATATATATATATATATATATATATATATATATATGCGTCGGTGACTCGTAAATCGCGAAATGAAATTGCAGGGTAATTTCCTTTATATCGGAGCATCGCCTTATCAATGACGAATGTATTAGCGACGTATATTTGTCAGTCATCTTGGATATAAATTAAAACAAAAAAAAAAAAACAATAAACCCGTTATACATACACTGGCGGAGAGATCGAAAAAGATCCATATATAAAGTATACTTCGATTTCCGATGCATCGAGCACGATTTAACAAAGTGAAAGAAAATACCATAATTACCTCATGCACGATGGGCATCGCAGATTCGATCCGTAGCCATAACTGATCCCCCATCTAAGACGACAGTGGCGCCAATCGCAAACACATACAGGAGCGGCTAGCGCGAAGTAAATAAAATACTTAAGGGAGGAACGAAGCCAGCGTGAAATGATCCCCTTTCACCCCTCCCCGCCATTCTTCCACTTACGCGTGATGCGCCACGCGCGTCATCATTATGCAGCTATATATGTGTATATTATATATATATAGTGCGCATCCCGCGGACTATAATACACCCCACCCCCCCCCCTCGTTTGGAGCGTTTGAGCGGCGCACGGGCCGGTGCGTGCGCGGTACGCGCGACAGCGGCGCGCAGGAAGCGAGTCTCTCACGGCGCGTGTAATGTTGCGCGCGTCCGCGGCGGGCCGGAAGTTGTCGTCGGGTCGGTCGGGCGTGCCGTGGCCACGCGTACCGCGCCGCTCCTACGCATACGTAATGGGACGATTGAAGCCGCCGCGCCCCGGCGTAATCGACCGCGCGCCCGCTCTGCCGACCGACGCCGTAACGGCCGCCGCGCAGGGGGACGCGCGCGACGACCTCGGGGCCCCGGAGCGATCTGGCGCTTTTGGCTTTTGTCCGACGGTACTTATACATATCAATATATATATCAATATATATATAGTCGCGCCATCCCTCGGGAAATTATGGAGGAGCCAATGGCGCCCGTCGATCCATTTGTATTTTTGTAATTGTACATAATATAGATGTCGATTGTTTCGTCAAATTATACGCGCTTGTAGGGCGCCTCGATAAAATTGACGAGGGCGAGATTTCTCACGGGCTCGGCTGATCTTTTCGTGATAATGTAAATATGCGTAAGACAGCTATTAATTACGAACGGCCGTTGAACGTTTATAGCTATCTAATAATCAAATTTCATTTTTTTTTTTTTGTTGGTAAGGGAGTCGACAAATTGATTATAGTCAATGATTATTGATTATTATTAGTCCAAATTTATTGCAGTACATAATGTTAGTTCATTTTATCGAAAATCCAATGAAAAATTTAAATAAACGCATCGATTTTTTTATTACAAATTACTTCTAGTAAGAAATGACTTCAAATTAGTGTATAACGAGCGTTGGCGGTGGAGCGAAGAAAATCGCGTGGATAATATTCATTCGGAGTGCAATCTAAAAGTTGTTGGGGTTTACCGAAATAAAATTCTTCCCTAGCATTATTACTGAAATAATTTTCCGGTAATACCAGTGTACGAGTATTCCACGTTCTCGATTAAACGATGTAGGTTTAAATAAAAATGGTTCCTCCGATGCTCGGCTTATATCTCATTCGTAAGAGTTACGGTCGATTACAGAATAATTTTAACAGCCATCAAAAGTTATTATATGAATAATGTGAAACGTAGAAATTCATGCAACAAATTAAGTCTTTGAGCTATAAAAATCGATTTCTGGAGGATTTTCGACCTAATTATAGTTTCTGAAAAAACGGCTAAGGGGCAAACCTAGTAATTTCATATATATATTGACCACCAATTCCACGAGAACGATTTCGATGAAAGATGTAAGAGAAATAAGAGAAATATCTCACCGTCGCTCCTTCCGAATCTAACTCAAAAATATGGAACATCGAATGCTGTCAATACTCGTAAGTTGACGCTAGTAATGCATTTCGATTCCGGAAACGACAGGTCTTATTTGTAATTCATTCGCTCTTATTCTATGGACGTCTCAATATACGAGTCCTCGGATAACAAGTTTTCACGCTGAAAAGTTTCGTCGGACGCGCAAACATTCGACTGTTAGAGAACAGCTGCGTACTTTCTCCATCCTGTTCGTAACTGTATTTTAATCAATTGATGAGGTCTATGTATCTTTGATTGGTCTCTGCTTGCACGGTACTGATAATAAATAAAATAAACGACAACGATTAAATGGGACTGTCATTTTGAAACTACTATGTGCACTTGTACAAATGTAGAATATACATATGTAATATTTATAAGTTTTTCCTAGTTCGATCCATAGTCTAAAGTCAATTAGAAAATCGTCATTATAGTTTAATCTTATAATAATTTTGTTATTTATAGATTATTGCGTTAAACTATTTGTATTCATATAATGCAAAAAGCAGAAATCTACAGACATATATGTAGCTCATGACCATAAACGTGAACGTCAGGATTAAGTTGGAACTATTAAATAAGTATGTCAGTATCAGGAGTAACGTTTCCAGGAATCATCTATTTAGATGATCTAGAATGAAATTCTATGCACCGATTTTATGCACCGATGTCCATAAAATCTGTGATCCACGCCTATTTAAGATTTATGAACATAATGGTCAAGCATTCGGAATTAATTTCTTTCAAGCGCGGTCTAAAGATCTCTTTCAAATTTGAATTTCGGATTGCTATTAAAAAGAAAAAAATTTCATTTCGAAAAGCTAGGATAATTCGTAATTTCAGTTTTATTCCGCGCTTTCTGAAAATCGATTAATTCGCTTGGGTAACGATGTATTTCCCATAATTCTTCGACAACGTATTATGGATGCATACAGCCGTTTTCGGATCGAATATATTTTTAAAAAATTCATTTTCTTCATTTCGACTAAAATTAACCAAGCCTGTCGCATTAGTGCGTTGCTAAATTATGCGACATTTTCAAGAAATCGACGTAAGAAAACGCCTCCGTTTATCGATTATGTACAAAACGATTACTGCCCCACTTTCGATCAGCCCCATCGAGCAAAGATCCCCCTACCCCCCCGCCCCTTTTGACATTTAACCGTCAGGCCCAACTCGTCGACCGCCACCTCGCTCTCGAGTCCCAATAATTGTGATGTGTTTCAACCAGCTATATGTATATATATATATATATATATATATATATATATATATACGCGCATAGGGCGCGAACGCTATCTCTGAAAAATCGTGCGGGCGCGCGGACACCTGCCCGCCTATAAGTACGCTCGCGCGTGCCGGCGCACATGCCGCGGCGCGTGCGCGTCGAGTGTGACGAGCCCGGGCGGCGACGCGAGCCCTCTTGCTCATTACGTGTGTTTATATACACATATACTTATATACATATATATATATATATATATATATATATATATGCGCGCCCCGAACGCTGCATTGCCGGGAGGTCGCTGCCGGGGCCCGTTATTTTTGTCCACGACATCGCGCGCCGCGGACTGTCGTCCTTCTCCTACCCCCCTCCTCTCCTCGGTCTTTCGTGCGTCCCCGCGGCTCGGATGCGCGCGCGCGCGTGGCTTAAATTTTCTGTGTTTTTAGCAAATGGTCGCTATGGCGCCACGGCAGGGTCGCGTGCATCAAATGACCGTTTTTCTTTTTTTTTTTTTTTTGTCGTTTTTTCGGCCCTCCGGCTCGTCGACGAATAGCAGAATATGTTATGCTGTACGACCGTTGTTTACTGCGTACTATCTGTACACATATTCTGATATAAATTCTGATATAAATTTTTTCGGATGAATTTTTTTAATAAAAAATTTATGATTATTGATCGATATAATTTTTTGAACAGATGCAGCCTAGCATTTTTGAGTTTTTTTTAGCAACGTAGATCATATACGATTCGAAGGACTTTTTCCATTTTATTTTCAGCATATTAAATGGATTTAATTTCTACTATCTAATGACTTCCACATCTAATAACTTCTATATTGGAGCTGAATATACTTTGAAAAAAATTTCTACAAAGTTTGCAAATTTATTCAAATTTTATGGAAACAATTTGATTTAATAATACATATTTTGTTTTTAATATTTTATATATACCAAAATTTGACACCTCTGCTGGGCATTTCAATTCCCGTGTCCTTGGCAAATTTAACTACGAACAAATAGGGGACAGGTTGTTTATAAAATCAAAGAAAAAATATATTATTTCAAACTTACTACCATGTGTGCCATTTGTTATAATCAACTTTATTTTCATTTATATATGACAAAATGCAAAACTTTAAATTCATTCTATTACTCAATGAGACCAATTGTAATTTCGACCTAAAAAATAAAATAATTATATTTTCAATTTATTTTAAAGAACAATGAAAGTGTATTGCAAAAAATTTTTCATTTTTCTCTACGAAAAGGCCTCCAGATGATAGCAAAGTTTCATTTTAAAGTAAAACATGCCTTCAAAAAGCAAACTGATTCCCTTTTTATTTTCTGATGTCCTTGAAAATGGGAGGCGCGAAACTTAAAAATAATTAATTTATATATATATTTATATTTATATGTAACTTGATTAATGATAAAATTTTAAATTTTGAAAAGTAACGCATGGAACAAAAATTAAATCCTTCAAATTGTTACCGGTACATCGAGAATATTTTTGTCTCATTAATCATTACGTGATTAAAATTTGAAAATACAAATATGTTCAGAAATGTTACACTCCCCTACTGGTTTCGTAATCGTTCAGCCTTTAAATGACATTTACTTGCTCGTATTGTTGTATTATATATATAAAAAAAAAAAAAAATCATTACAAATATCTCCGCTTAATTAAATTTTAACGGTACACAATGCGCATGAGCAATCATTCCTGTTTCAATGAAAATACCAAATTTACGTTATCATACTTGCAATCGCGACGATATACCCGCATTAAGAAGCAAGCGAGCAAGAGAGGGAGTGAGAGGCAAACCTTGCTTAACGCGAGCCTTATTTACGCCCGGGAGGCCAAAATTTATTTTTAAAGAAAGTTTTTGAAGCCTGAAAAATCCATTACTCAACGCTCGAAATGCAAAAGGATTTCTCAATTCCACCTCCCCCGTCGCACCCGGGCCGCACACGCGGGCCGGGTCTGCGCCCGGTGTAGAATTATCCGCAGCGCGCGCTGCGCGCTCTCTGCTTTCTTTTCTCTTCTTCCTCCGTCTCTTTCGTCCATCTCGTTCTTTTTTTCATCGCGACCGGCAGTTTTTATCGAAAGAGAGGGCTCATTAAGCACGCTCGCGGACTCGCACGCGGGGAAGTTACGATTTTCGTACCGCTCCTAACGCGCGCGAGATAAACTCGGGAGACGCGCGACGCGCGAGCGGCCGCCCGGCGCGCGCGAGCGCGAGATCGCGGGTGGGCCGGGCAATATGCGCATTGTAATAATGAACACCTCGTATTCGTGCCGAAGAGAAAGTTCACGTTGGCTGTGCGCATGTATACGGGCGGACGGGATTTAAAGTGACTCCGGCACGGGTGCAAAATAATCGAGCCGATTTGTTTCGCTCGTATATGTGTGTGTACATATATATATATATGTTATATATATATATATATATATATATATATATATATATATATATATGTTTATACGGCGAGGAATATAATTCTGCACCCTTATTCGAATGGTATAGATATACACTGTTACTAAGGATAAAGTATTAATGGCGCTCAAGAATTATGATTGACTGGGTATTACGAAAAGCCTTCCACTCGCTCACTATATAATTGACAGCTTATGATAGAATTTGAATTTTTTTTAATTTATAAACTACATTATATAACTATATTACACAAATATGTATATATATATATATATATATATATATATATATATATATATATATATATATATAGATATATGTATGTATACATTGTTGCAAAAATACTTTCTGACAACGACATACATACGTATATGACCAATGCACATACATACAGGCAAATAAATACACAAATGTTTCGATGAATTAATAGCAATGAAGAAAAAAGAATTACCTGACTGTGGACTTGAGTTTGCACCCGATCTGCCCTCGATCCTCCGAGCAGAGAAGAGTTACAGAAGTACTGCAACTTTGTCCGTTATTTAACTTTGTCTGTATTCTATACTAAATCTAAAGTAGCGTTCGTCATTGTTATATTGTTCAATTTTACATTAACGTTTTCCGATTTCGTATAAAGTAAATAATTGGAATTAACAGATAGAGAATACTTTTTATAAACTTAAATGTATGTTGTTTACTTTTTAGTAACAATATTAATATATATATATATATATATATATATATATATATATATATATAAAACAGAATATAAAAATACGTGTATCTAATAATTATATTTAAATCATTAAATTTTTTACTTTAACTTTTATTTTCTAAATATCCTAAATATTGTGAAAAATCATATCTGCTTCATTCGTCTGTAATTTTTGATAATTACTATCTTTCAGTACATTTTCCAATAAATAAATATATAAATATACGTGTACAATCTAATTATATGTTGTATGTATCAGTTGAAGCAGCCTTTTCTTTCTTTCATTCGTTTTTTTTTCCACGCGTAATGTAAATATTCCTAGAACTATAATTCAGGATACAATCTTATTAGGCGATCAAGAACGATAGATTGGCCAATCAATCTTCATGGAGCGTAGACGAAAAATAGTTTGATTATGTAGCTTATATAGCAGTTGAGGAAATTAATGTATATTGCATCTGATTTGGAATAAGTAACGATAATGTGGTCGTTTTCGATATATGATTGCGAATTCGGTTTTTGATAAAGGATAATTGCAGATCTATATTTGTTAATTTAATTTTCTCTACTTAAGGTTTCTATTATAAAAACTTTGATATCTATATATCTTTTACAAGGGCTATATAACGGTTATATTACTTTGTATATTTTAGATTGTAATTTTTTTTTTTTTAAATATAATCTGTATCATTTTGCATCGCCCATTGTACATTTTACTTTGTCAAATTGTTCGCAATGAATTGCGCAAGTCGCCTTTTAAACCAATCAAATCGATCACTCGTAGACAGGCTAATAATACACGACTAGCGATTTTCTTCCGACTCGTGCGCGATTAAAAATTAAACGCACTCCCGAAGCTAAATGAATTAAAAACGAGGGGAAGGGAGGCTCTCGATAGGTTTTTTCATTAAAAAACTGGCGCAACTCGCGCCGCACGTCCCGCGGACTCGTTCGCGCGTGCTATATATACGTGCTATATTAAGCTATAATATACGCGTATCTATATAGGCACCAGGAACAAACAGCCGCTCGGCCCCCCGGGGTCAAATTAATATACATATATCTATGTACATTGTAGCGTCTGCCCCGCGACGTTTATCAGACGCGGCGCTTGTGCATCGTCGATTCGGCCGGTCAACGCGCGCCAACAGCTTATTCCGGGCAAACAACAGGCGCCCCGAGCCGCGCCCGATGCGTCCACCCATTGTACGCAGAAATGAAGCTGTATTTCTCACGCGCGGTGCGACGGGAATGCTGGGAAATTAAATTAAACCCACCGCCCCCCTCCCCCCGCGTTTATAATTGTCCTCTGTGTACTTATCCCACGGGGCGAGATGGGTATGTTCGTACGGGCTGGGGTACGTGAAAATGGTAAATTTACGTTATTGGATCAAGCGTCCGCGTCACGGCTGTATGTTTCCTAAATTTTTCCCGACGGATCGTTCGATCCATCTGCGGACTTGTATCGCGGACCGATGCATGTAGTATGGATGTACGGTATATATTTGACGGTGCGGCGCAACGTCAAACTCGGACAGCGACGTTTACAATTGTCGATTAAAACAATCGTAACTCCGCACTCCCGCGAGAACTTATATATACGCATACTAGCCAATCCCGCGGTTGGCAAAAAAATTATCTTCTTTAGTACGTAATGCCGATGATCTATGTATCTATATGTACCTATGTATCTATCTGTGTATCTAATTATCTAAATATCTCTCTATCCGCGAATCAATCTATTTAAAACTATCTTGTACGATAGTACATAGTGAGGTAAGTATGGTGTATTCGAATTCCTTATTATTTAAAACTTCTCTTTAAATATAATACATTTATCAATAATATACTGTATTTATATAAATGGAATGCTCTCCTAATTAGACTTCTCCGTCAATTGCACGTTCATATCTGATTCTAGAAAAAAATTTATAGCCTAAGATGGTAATAGAATGTTATTTCAGGATTATATTAAATTATTTCTAATTTAAACAAAAGAAAATATTCAAATCAATTTTTGTATATTGAAGTATATGTAAATATACATAAGTATCAATTCGAGTAAGTTTCGAAATGATTATTTATTATTATTGAACGAAAATTTTTTTATTAAAAGTGTGCCTATGCAGTCACATATATAACCGATTTATATTGACGCAATAATTATATTTCAAAATTTCACCAACCAATATCGAAGAAGAATATCCGAAATACTTGAACATTGATTTCAAGCGTGTGTAAACATAATTCACCGTGGAAGACAGCCTGACACATTGTACAAATCGTTCCGAGACACCTAAACATCGTATTCTACCATCCAAACCTAAAACTTCCCGTAGAAGACTTTCCAACAGACTTGGACATCATGTTCTACCGACCGAATACGAAACTCCCCGTAGAAGTCGTCCCAACGCACCTGGACATCGTATTCTACCGTCCGAAAACGAAGTTCCCCGTAGGAGTCGTCCCGATACACCTGAACATCGTCTTCCACCATCCGAACACAACATTATGATCTGTAGAAGCCGTAATGCAAGCCGAATAACTTCAATGTAATAATGGTTTTTTCCATTAAACTCGGTTTGAATTGCGGTATAACTATAATTATAAGTAGTATAATTAGTGAAAATAAATAGCAGTTGTTCAGGACGACTTCTACGAGGAGTTTTGTGTTCGGTCGCTAGAATATGATTTTCAGCTGTCTCAGGCCAACTCTACCAGGAGCGAGACTTGTTTCGACAAATACAGCTATTTTATTATCACTTTTAAAATGAATTTATGTATTTTAAACAAAAAGTGCATATCACATACGGTTTCTACGGGAAGACGTATACTTTCGAGTTCGGCAGGTAGAATATCATGTCCAGGTATTCCGGAACGACTTCCGAAGAAGCCCCCGCAGAAGTCGTCCCGCCGTACCTGGACATCGGCTTCTACCATCTAAACAACTCCTTGTAGATGTCGTTCCGAGATGTCTGGACATTGGACATATTATTATACCATCCAAAAATGATCCAAAACTACAACATTTTCCCGTCGGAGCCGTATTTAAAATATGTAATACATCAATATTTCGTATATTTTTGTATTTTAAAGTAAATTAAATTATATATATATATATATATATATATATATATATATATATATATATATATAATTTCGAGGTTGTTGGTAAAATAACTTCTTATTTCGGCATCGTTTCTTTTTTCCAAACCGAAAGAACATAGCATATGTCAAAGATATAATACGAAGTGTAAAAACTAAAACATAATTTTTCTTCACAAATAATGTTTAGTATAATTTGACAAAAAACCATCTTACAAGAGAAGACGGGTGAAAGAGTGAGAGCTCTGAGGTTAAGAAAACCCGATTGTTTAAACATACTTTTTTCTATGCATATCGATCATTTTTCAACGAATCAATTGAAAACGAATCTCAATGCGGTGATTGATCATTTTTCTCTTTAGTGATTCGTTAAATTGATTGTTTTTTTATCGATGTTTCTCATTGCTTAATGTATATTTATTTGACAAATGGTGCATTTGAAACTAACTGATATTATCAAACTGTAAATAGGATTATAATTGAGATTATAATATTTTACAAACACGTAACAATAAATATTCTTTATTTAAGATAACACATTAGCAGTAAAGTTTCAAGTATACTATTATACATATTTATTATAATCTTCTTTTTACTCTGATGATTGACTATTAAACATCGTCCTTTTCTTAATATCAGAAGGTTTTTTTTTACTTATTATTACTATTATTTATTCTGTTAAATGTGAAGAATTATTGATAAATAAATGACGAATTTATTGCTCTATGGCACTTGGTGAAACATGTGTAAATACAAAAAAAATTTTTTGAGAAAAACACATTTTTCTTCAACGCGTGAATAGTTTTACAATTGCGATGTAATAAATTAATAAATATGTTTCACCAAGTAAAGTAATAAATGTTTCACCAAGTATAATTGCCTAATAAATCAATCATGTATTTTAAGTAGCTGAATGAGCAGAAATCAATTTATTCTATTTTACTAGCATTAGGAAATAAATTAATATTATAACGCTAGCGCGTGTAAATCCATGCGACCTTCTTTCTTTCCTGAAACGCCGTCGTTCTTCAAATTCGACTACATAATTAGGAGATTTCAGTATAAAAATTTGACGATTTCACCGTCTATGCAGTTCTGATAGAGAAATGCAATGATCTTCGTGCAAGAAATTATTACATTTATCAATTATCGACGAATTGCCTCTGTCAGTATTTCCACTAAGTACTTGAACGAAATCTCATTCCTCTCGCGTTCTGTAAGTTTCTGGTTCAATTACGCATTATATAAGTACGGCGATCCAACGATCGGCAATCCGCCGTTCTCCCGCATTTCCTTAGAGATATATACGTCTAATTGTATAATTATTTCAAATTCCGGCGGAACCACTATACCTCTGCACACGTGCGCGCATACGTAATGCTTCGAGGGCCGGGCGCGGCAGATGGCCCCCGCGAACCGGGCCTCCCTCTCTCTCTCTCTCTCTCTCTCTCTCTCTCTGTTTTGTTTAGGGTAAAGAAGGGACGGGTCGCGATCGCAACGGGGCTCGTCGCGTATGATATACGTAACCGCCCCTATATATAGATATATATATACATATACATGTACTCGTAAGAGAGCAGCGCATTCCAAGGAACCTGCCCGCTCGACCACCCCACCGAGAATACATACAGACATATATATATAAATATATATCCGCGCGCGTTCTACTTCAGGAAGGTGCTCGCGCGCGCACCACCTGCGACCACCAAGATGTACCTGCGCGGGGTGGCGCGCGCGCGCCCTCGAGGGGGATGGCCACCGCCCCGCTGCCCAGCCACGCGTGATTCCTCGGGGCCATATGTCGAGGAGTCGCTCACGCCCCCGGAGTTAACCTCTCCGCCGGGTAAGTCGGTGGATGGATATATAGCCAACCCTCCCCTTCTCTCCTCCGCCCCCGCGCCCTTCACGTTGCGGCCCGAAGAGCGGGGTTCGCCCGCGTCGACGCGCTCGGGCGATCGAGGCCAAGCGCACTCCCCCCCCCGGCCTTTCTTCGGCTCTCCTCGATACGTTGCGCGCGCGAGCGAGCGCCCGCGCCTCTCCGTCGGGCGGGTTTTTTACTGACGCCTGCACCAACCCCCCCTTCCCTCCCCCCGCCGGCCCGCCCAAGGCTCCGTAAATTTTCCCGATTCCACGGATGCGCCGAATGGGGCGGCTATTATATGCGCCCTGCGTTTCGGAGCTGTACGAGCGCGGTCGCGCGCCCGAGACGAAGGGTCGGATTGAGATATTTTACGTCCTCTCTCTCTCTCTCTCTCTCTCTCTCTCTCTCTCGATCTCTTGTAATTTACACGGCAACCCGTTGATTTGAACGCGTATAATAAGAGACTTTCCAGTGAAACGCCGAGAAAAGAGAAACTTTCTTCGCTCGCTGGGGTTACAATGAGAAGCGTTGAAGCGCGTCGAATTGCTAAATCGCTATCCAATTGTATGAGTGTGTCTGTTTCTTTTTTTTTTTATTCAAATCGGAATACATGAAAGGTGTATTTAGCTACACCTTTCTAAATTTATATTTTATGGAAAGTAAAGGGACAATTCAATTGATAGTAGTCCGAGAATTTCAGTTTCAAGGAATTTAGCATAAGAAACACGAATATTGAGTTTTATAAGCGTGAAAATTTATAAAAAATGCAATTTGTAGCTTAGAAAAATTATTCTTTTTAAGATGCACAATTATCAAGTTCCATTAGACAAATTCTATTCTGAAACATTATAACGAGTAATTTTCAGTATTTAATGCTTTCTTCTGCTATGTTACATAAAATAATATAAATACGTAAATAAATTTAAATATCTCAAAAATAATGGATAACGTTTAAATTGTAAGATCTGTTAATATTATATTATATAATGTATAACTGATTATTGGACCATCTCGGAATAAAGAATTATTTATAATTCAACTACTTTTGTCTACATTTGTACGAGAACTCACGCATGTTCATAATTAAATGAACCGGAACGCAGCTTTTGAAATTCTAAATGATTTGTAATACTCTAAGTATATATACTTACGGACAATTTACGAAAATTACAAAGTAGTTTTCATAAATTCTGAAGTTTTAATTCGCTGCTCAAATATACGATAATGACATAGTTACGGTAATAAAGTTCCAAAACAAAACAAAAGAAAGAAGTGAAAGCTATAAATCTTGATAGAAAGGAGAGATTTTGGTGAAAAGTCTCAATTAACATCAGACCACCTTGACCGATGGGGCTGAGAGAAAGGAGAGAGGGAGAGAGAGAGGAGACAAAGAGGGAAAGGGAGAAAAGGGAGAAAAGGGAGAAAGAAAGGAACAGAATGAAAGGAAGAAAGAAAGCCCGCCATGTCGACCGGGCCGCCACCCTAAAAATTTCCAGAGAAATTTCCATAAAACGCGGGGCGCCCAAGCTGTTCGGAAGCGCCGCTGTCGTCGGCCCGGCGGGCGGCCGCGGCTCTCCAGGTGCCGCGCGACACCGCCGCCCGCGGCCCGATGGCCAGGCAAGCATGAATCCGCCGCCCCGAAGGAGCCCGAGGGGGGCGCGCGAAGGGGGCCACCCTCCCGGGAGCGCGCGCGGCGCACCTGCAACCCCAAGACGCGAGGGTCGTCGGTGTGGTATCGGTGGCGTTGCAGGGTGCGTCGCTCTTCCTTCTCCTCCTCCTCCTCCTCCTCCTCCTCCCCCCCTCGTCCTCCTGCTTCCTCTTGGCCCGAGGCCAGCGGCGCGTGAATCCGCGCGACGACCGTGCCGCCAAGTGCGCGTGCACGCACGCACGCACGCGCGCGCGCGCGATTTCTTTCCGCGGCTTTTGGGCGGGGGGAGGGGAGGGGAGCCGCGGACAAACATACCCCCGGTGCAACTTGCGCCGGGGCGCGCGACCGTGGCGGACAGGTGACACGCGTCGGCACGCGCGTGTATTTGTATTCTATATATATACGAGACCGATTCGAGCGCAACGCGGCCGCGGAACAGCTGAGGAGGACGGCGGCGGCGCGTGCGTTATTTTGCGCGCGGGGTGAGCGCGAGGCGGTGGTCGTTGCATCGGGGCCACGCGCAACGTCTTACGGCGCTTTTCTTATTAGCCAACGGTCGCTGAGTGAATCCCCATGTTCCTTGTCGTACAAAAAGAAAAAAAAAATAACAAAAAATTAATTGCTTCCGCGCGTTTTCAGCCCCTGGCATCTAAGAATACGCGTAAATTCAAACCTGGCTTATCGTTATTAATACGGCCTCGTAATTTAGCCATTGGGCGCAAAATTTTCTTAAAAATGCATATATCAACTGATATTTCGATGGAATAAACAGGGAATTAAAAATATTTCTGCATTAGATAGGCGGAATAGATTTTCAAACATTCATTTGACGTGCTGAACATAAATTTAGCTAAACTGGAAAAATATCACAATTCGTGATACATTTAAAACAGGTATTGGTGAATTGATAAAATTTTATTTCTCATAATTGTTTTAGAACTGTAATAATATTATCTCTACAAAAGTCTTGTTTAATAAATAAAAATAAATATAATACTCTAAGAAAACCTGCTTCAACTAAATGTAATAGTTGTCAATTACATTTGCATGTATATAAATTTTAAAAATATACTTTATATCA
>JACCIC010000189.1:1025000-1065000 GCA_018907035.1 Sycobia sp. Sy_11
CGTTACATCACGACCGCGCAAGTGGAGGGATAGAAACGATCTCCCTGCGCCCCGTCCCCGTTCCCCGCCCGCGCCGGCGAGAAACCGGACAACCGAAGAGTTCTGCGAGGGAGGTGGGGACGAGCGGGGGGGGGAGAAGGCAGCCGTAATGCCCGACGTCGAGATGTCGCGGGCCCGCGCGCGCGCGCGCGTGCAAGGATATCGCGTGACAATGAAGGATCGGCGGAAAGCGCGCCCCTCCCGGCCAGGCGTTTCGAAAACCGCCCTCGTCCTCCGCGTCCGCGTCCGCGTCGTCGTCGTCGTCGTCGTCGTCGTCGTCTTCCCCCGTCCTCGTCCTGTGTGGCGATTCGCCTCCGCGGTACTGCCAACATAAAATCAAGCCGTTTATGGGCCTGGAACCTTCGTAATTCACATCATTGTCCATCCGCAATATTTACTGCTCGGCCTTCGTTATATAGCCGCTGGCATTGCGCGCGTGCAGCGTCTTTCCTCGGTTATGTCGTGTACCGTACACGCGGTGTGTGTCTGTCCATATGCATGTGTGTCTGTGTGTATATATATATATATATATATATATATATATATATATATATATATCCCGCTCGCCCGCGTTCCTGATAACTTTTGCGCTCGGTCTGGTGCGCAGCGATCGTCGAAGCGGGGCGGGGGGGAGAGGGGTCGGCAGTGCACGATCCCCGCGAAATTTCCAACGCGATGACGCAGGCAAAGTGAGAGATCGAGTTTATGGCCGATGCGTGCGCGACGAATGTTGCGTGTTTCGTAATGGAGAATGCGCGCGAGGCTCTCGGGCGTGTCCGCGGGCTCCTACGGGCCGTCTTAAACGAGGCAGGCTCCGTGCCGGGCTGCCACTTTCGGGCGAAAAAAGCGCCTCGAAAAAAGAGTCTTGATGCAATTTTTAATTTGGGGGAAAATTTTAAGCTCGTAACATGAAAAAATTCGTTTTATTCCGCTTGGCGATGATAAGTAAGAAGTCATACGTTTATAAATTTCACGGTCGATTAAGGACAGACACCGAGAACGATGAAAGGAAAAACTCGTTGATTATAATATTTGTACGTTATATTCAAAGTATTTAAAACTTTCAGCTCGAATTTCACTTGAATATCCAACTTCGGATCAAGCTTCGAATCAATCCGCCGGCTTCGAATCAATAGCGGCATTTGCCGAATCGCGTGATAATTAGAAATGCAGGAAACACCGGCCGCGGCAAATTTTCCGATCGTTATCCGGGCTCGCGGCTAAGAAAGTTAATTTCATTTTTGACTTATGTGTTTTTAACAGTCGCTTTCAATTTGGAACACCATTTTCCTTTAAAGTATATTACGGTTTATGGCTATCTGAAATTTTAAACGTCCCGAACGCGAACTTTATGAGATAACGTTTCATTTTTACGATCTACAACTATTAAATTTTTTATTGCGCTCTCTGCAGCTCGTGCGCCGAAACAAAAAAAAAAAAAAAAAAAAAAAAAAAAAAAAAAAAAAAAAACGAACAGCCAGTCGGCTTTTCGAGCTTATAACATACCCTTCAAAAGTCGTCGCAACGCGCGGAGAAAATAAAAAAAAGGAGAGAAAAAATTCTCGCGTGACACATACACACGGGCGCGCACGTACATCTTCGCGCGGCATGGAAATTTAAATTTTCGTTGTAAACAGGTGTGTACACGCCCGAGACCATCTCCGATCCTAACCGCAAGTTCCCACGAATCTAACGAAATGTCGTGGAGTGTATCCCATTAAACGGGGGAAGCGAAAGATAGATTGGAGGTAATTAATTGCGGGACGCCCGAACGATTATGTACAGCCGTATAAATTTCACGCCCGGCACTTAAACCGTCGAGCGTTGAATTTATCTGAAAATTTAATTCGGATCTTTTCATTGCGAGTTTCACCTGTGAAATTTTGATATCTATATGCCTATATATCTATACACTATTATATATATATATCCGAAAAAAGTTCCTACTCGAACTCTCGTCCCTAAATCTAATACGATCGACTCCCCGATCGAATCCCTGCAAGAATCTAACAGATTCCCGGAATTCCCTCTCGGATTCGACCTCCTGCATTCCGAGCATGATTCCAAGCGAATTGAAAAACTTCCCTACTCTTTTTTTGTTCTCGACTTCAGGCAGAGACGACATTTTGGTCAGAGACGAGGTCGGCCCCGGGTGTTCGATTTCCTTCGCTCCGCCAGTAATTGCGCAAGGGGGTGGTGGCGTGGGGGAGGAGGAGGGAGGGAGGAACTTTCCCCGCAGCCGGGCGGGGAGAAATTCCCGTGTCCCGCGGTCCAGCCTCGTCCGCAGGGCGTTTCGCGCGCGTCTCAACGCTCGGCGAGCTTTTTATCGCGCTTTCTCGGCAGTTCGGTCGGCGCGGCGGCTCCTCTCTTCGCGTTCATCCCCCCTTCGTCATCGTCGTTCTCCTATTCCCTCTCTCAGCCCCACTCACCCACCCCCCGCCGCCGCCGCTGCCGCCGCTCTTCCGTCGTTCTGCCTGCGGCGCATGCGCGTGCCGCGGGAGAGCGTGAAACGAGCGGTACTTCTTTCGGGGTTAATGCCATCTCCTGTTACGAGAGTGGCCCCCGTGACAATGGGCCGTCATTGTTTCGCTGCCCGCCGCACGAAACGTCGACGAGCCTCCTCGCGACCGCTGCCCTCCCCCCCCCTGTCCTCGAGCGTTCGAAGCTCGGTCTGAAATTCGATTTTCGGCCGTAACGGTGCGTGAGAAGTAGCGGCGGAGGAGGGAGGCGGGGGGGGCGGCGGCGGCGGCGAGAGGGATATTTCGAAGATGCGCGTCTTTATATCGAGAGCTCGGAGACTGTCGAGTGTGAGACGAGGGGCGGCGCTTTATAAAATTCGAGGGGGGGAGTGGGGGGGAAGGGAACTTTTGTCGGCGGGAATTGCGGAGGAAGTCGCTGAATGCTGAGGGAAAAATGAGGCTGCGTCCATCTCCGAGTTTCCGATACAATGAGATCAAAGCTCGCCTAAAAATTCTCTCGAAAGCATACGAGGGTCCGCATTGTGAACGATGCCGGAGATTTAACGATAAACATTATTTCACGCGTTATTTCACAGCTCGTCTCGCATTCACATAATGCATTACAGCCGGAGGCGTCGTTACTAATAATCTGGAGCGTCCAGCTTCCAAAAAAAAAAAAAAAATCGTGTCAGTAGAATTTATCTTTATTGGATGGATGAAGTGGTCTCCATTATTTGTTTCACAAGAGCATTCGTATACATCTTTGGTAGTAGAAGAGTGGCCCGCGCTATTTATACATGACAAAATGCTTTAATATTCTATGTAGCGCCAGAAACCTGATTTTCACATTTTCATTTTTCCCCGGGAGTTTTTGATTCGGTCCTTTTAAGAAAAGACAAGAAACATTCAATTTGAAAGTAAATTTTTGACGATAATCGAAATCCATTATCGTACAGAAAAAAATTTTTATACAAATAACGAAGATATAGGAAATTGTATGCTTTCAACTTACTTACTGCATTAAATACTATTTTCATGAATTCTTTCAAAATTATTGTATTTAGTACTACGTGCCGAAAAATTTTTTTTGTGTTTTTAAACCATTATTGCATTATTTTCAAACTACCCTTTAATGTACAAATATTATTAATATCTGTGATAACTTCTTCCATTCTTATATGCACGTTTTGCTATTATATTAATAGTAGTAATCCGTGCTCTTTAAAAATGTTTTCTATTTTTGACAAAGTTTTTGATAAAAAATCATCAATGCACACATACATGAAATTTAGTATTGATGAAATGACTATTTTCATTATAAATACGAATCAATATATTTCTAATTATTTTTATGAACCAATAATTTCTTTTTAATTAAACATATATTTATGGTAATTAAAAATTTATACTGTATTGGACAATCCAATTTTCTTTCTCCGTTAACAACTATTGAAAAAGACTATTTTATTTATTAAACAATATACATTCATTTTCATAGATTAGAATCGTTCATCGTGATTTTTAATATTTAAATAAATCATTTTTAAAAAATATATTCAGTTAACAAAATACATCGTATTAGAAAAGAACATTCAAATTAAAAAAATTACTTAATTGTTACAAATATCATCTTTGATCAATATATAAGTTAGGCTGTTACTGTAACAGCGATGTAATGAAAATAATCCCAATTCTTTATCGACAGAAACGTCGAGCTATTATAGAAATAATGTAATAATCGATTATTAAAATTTTCTAAAATTACACGAATAAATCTATACGTAAATAACGCCGATAATTAATTAATATATAAATAAATAGTAACTAGTGAGCTCTCTATTCAAATTCTGCTTGCTGAGAAAGCGAACCAGGCATATGATGGTACTTGTTACCGATAGTCTACTTGTTCAAAAATAGAAAAGGTTATAAAATATTCCGTACTACCAGAAAATACTTCTAAAATCACTTAAAAATGATAAAATTTAAAAAATATAAAATTTTTTTCCCCCGAATGGAAAGTGAAGGGAAAAAAATCTGACAAATGAAAACTGGTGAAAAAAATACTTAACGCAATAAATAATTGTTGAAAGCATAAAACTCGATGTGCCATTTTTATTCTGATTTCTTATTTTATCTGATTTCTGATTTCTTAATTATCATTTCTTAAAAATAATCGATTCTGTTAATTTCCAATGAATAATTATCAAAGGTATATTAATAATTTTATAATACCTCGAATCCTCCTCGCACCGCGATTCCTCTCCTTCCTCGTATCCATTCAAACTTTGCCAAAACGCGTAACAATGCGTCTTATTATCGACGTAGTACAATGGCGTAATGCAAAAGCTTGCAATTAAAAGCAAAGACATTCGTCTTAAAATATATTCCTCGTGGCTCGTCGCGGACGCACGGCTTAATAGCGGACAGCGGCAGAACGGGCGGGCCGGTCATCCATGCAATTCTAATTACTTCCGGAACCGCTCGGCGGAAAAATCGCCGAGTCATCCGCTGCACCTACTACATCGTCGAGACGTGAAAAAATTGCAGTATGGAACGCGCGTCCTTTAATTGTATCGAGCTCTTTTGAGCGACCATAAGCATGAAATAAAACGCGAGCATAGACACATATGAGTGTTTTGATTCTATCGTGGAAGTAAATTTTTTCACGACAAATGCTGACGGCTTTTATAAAAATATATTCCAGAAACACGCGAGGCCAACACAGGCTTACTTCTTATGTACTAATGACCGCCGTTGAATCGAGTAAAATTTAATTATTAGAATTAAAAAATTGTTAAATTTAGCAGGATGTTTCTATTGCATATTAGTATAATAAATAATAGTTTCGTAATGCAATGGACAAAAAGTTTATTTTTACCTGTAAAAATAAATAAAGATTAAATAAAAATTTTTCTTGTTTTATTTCACATCCTTATCCAGAAACTATAATCTGGCTTATGCATAAATCTGTAGAGATTCAATGTATCAGCTTTATTTATCATCAAATACGTATATATATATATATAATACATTATTATCTGCTCTTATTTTTCTGTTTCATAACTATAATCGGTAGATGTGAAATAGATTTCAATATGTGTATATATATATATGTATATCGACCAACGGGAGGGGGGACACTTTTTTGTCCACTCGCTAAATTTCTCTTGCATAAAAGACGGCGGTATATTCGAGACTACTAACTATATACGGATTGATAACCGAACGGTTGCGCAAGTCGCGCGTATTTATAGCCGGGCTTGCTTTTCCAAAAATTATACAGTGCTGAGTCTTAAGTTAGAAGCTAAAGTTCGATAAAGCCGTAAAATGTCGGAGACGGGAATCGACTACGCGAACTTTCGCGCGCTCTTCATTATCGCGTGTCTGATTTCTTTAATACTCTCGGCTACTGGGGATGTTGGTAAGATGCCACATATGTATATATATATATATATATATATATATATATATATATATATATATATATCTGTTAAATTTTTTTTAATACGTTTTTCTAAAATCTTAAACGAAATATAATTGCTTTTATAGATTTCCGAATTTCCGAATGTCTTTCGGATTGTTTGTGTAAGTACATCAATTAATTGGGTGTGAAGTTCGACTGGGAAACGATCTGTTTTTAATCTGATAGTTGAAAAGGATTTTTTACGATTTTTTTTCAGATACTTTCAATGCCAGTATCATTAATGAAGAAACGTGTTTGAAGAAATGCGAAGGTGATCATATACAAGCGTATTTTTTTACAAAATAATATTTGACGTTTTCTGTTTTTTTTTTCTTTTATAAATTAATGTTGAATTCTAGGTGAAATCGTTGTTCATTGAGCAGTTTCTGAAATTCTAGAAACGCATCGATATTGATATAAGAATTAAAATAATAAAAATTTTGACCAAAACTTTATACACAGTGTTCTAGTAATTAATTTTAAATTTATTTTTTCCCTCGACAAATGATTGCAATTATCGTTCGATTTGATTAATTCGAATTATATGTGCTCATTCGCCGTAGCGTCAGGTCCCAAGCCAGCACGAATGAATTATTCAGCCTTGACATCGTAACCAAGATAGACAGCTCAGGTGTAAATAAATACCTTATTATTCCTTCGAACAATTAGGTAAAGCTCCATAGTTCAAAAAAAAAAAAAGAAAAAGAAAAAGAAAAAGCAATTGTACTCGACGCATCATTGTCGGAGCCAGACGTCTTTCCCGAAATCTCCAATCGATTTTTCGAAAAAAAAAAAAAGAAGAAGTTGAAAGGGAGCGCGAACCGTGGAAAAAAAAACCCCCCGCTCGCACAGCGGGAACGGAGGGAATGAATGAGCCGGCCGACCGCGGACTGTGTACCGAAGTCAACTTATGACAACACCTACCCCCCCCCCTCCACGCTCGCTCTCTTCTTCACTCTATCCCGTACTCTCTCGCGCATTCTTGCATTTCTATGAATGGCAAATGGACGCGGTGTCGGCGGAGGCCGGCACTGTGTTTTCACTGTCCCCGTCGTCGACGCTCACCGCTCGATCGTCACGGGTTGCGTGCACCCGCCTCGCATCCGCAAAGCCAGCTCGATACATTGTCCGCGTCCCCCCGAACACGCCCGAGATTTCCCATGACATCTTAAGCTCGACGCTTGGAATTTTTACAGGACGATATTGGTATTTTGACTGCGAAGCGGCGTGCAACTTCGTTTCTGCCGATTTTTTCGGATGGATTCTTTTACGGCTTGGCCTTCATTTGTGTTTTGATTTTGAATTAAGAGGGTGCCTTGTTATGGATACAAAAATTCTGTTGCATTTTAGAGCGACTTGCAGTGAAGTTCTTAAAAAAGGACCGATACGAGATAAGAATGTAAAATTATCGGTCGAATATTCTAAATTAATTAAATTTATTAAATAAACGGTTAAAGAATAACGATTCATTAACATCAAACTAATTATACATTGACTCGCTGAATTTATACTTATATATATATATATATATATATATATATATATATATATATATATATATATATATATATAGCTAATCGATCCACGCTGGGGACTCCTCGCTGTGACTTATAACGGCAATGTTTCGTGTTGCCTATACAGATCGGGAACTAGGGACCCCGTGAAGGGACACAGGGGACACTATTTATAGAGACGTCCTTGGCCCCGATGCGCGAGTTCGGCTCCTGACGAGGCTCTCACACCTGCCAGGCAACGAGGAACTGTCATGGGAAGTGCAACCGACCCTCTTCAGGTAAATTACCAATCGTAAACACAGCGTCGATACGCGGCAATGTATCCTCGAGGGGGGGGGGCGTTTGTTCGTGTTTCTGGTGTGCTGCGGGAATAAGGGGGGGGGGGGGAAATTCGATATATGGTTTTCGGAACAATAGGCCGGTACCGCAGACCTAAGGTCACCGACACGAGCGCGTCCGCATCGATTTCGCAATTTATTATCCGATCCGAATTCGTGCTCCGCGACCGTACGAGACCGGAAGCTTTAAAGTACAGAATCTCACATCTATATATATATATATATTATATATATTACACATATGAATATATATATTCCCCGCACTTACACGTCAGCGTAGCGTGTACAACGTTTTCTGGGGGAAAAAAAAGAAAAGAAAAGAAAAGAAAAAAAAAACACACACATTGCCCGTACCGACGATCGGAATTTACATTAACGTTTCACTCGGCGCAAAGCAGCTAAACAGCTGCGCCCGCTCCGTAAAAAATCCGCAGTGATTAAAGCTACCTGCATGCCCTGGCGCGAGGCCTCGGGAACGCGGATCCCCGACGACGTAAACGCGAGGATATCTCCTTGTAATATACGGAGCAGAGCCGAGCCGAGCCGTCCCAACGTGTATGTATAAATATATGTATATATATATATATATATATACATTGAAAAAGCCGAGGAATTATAGTCTTCGGCCCCGGCCGTAGGTGGTTAGTTGAGTTTCTCAGTGGGTTTCCCCTCCGCGACCCGCTCTACGGTGGCGGCGGCGGAGGCGGCTGCAGCGGCGGGTAGAGAAGGCGATGGCGGCGGAGGGGGAGGGGGGAGGGGCGCCAGTCAGGTGTGACGAAGCGCATAATATATACTAACGGGAGAGGGCATAGGCTAACGACTTCTGCCTACTCTTGTATAATTGTTGCAACCGGATCGAACGAATCACGCGGTCGGGGCAGGGAGAGAGGGATTGGGGAGGGGGGGGGATTTCAACCGCTCGACGGGGTTGCTCTTTAAGGCGACGCGGCGTGTATCCCCCGCGCGCGTTGGATAAGAGAGTTATAGAGAAGAAGAGAAAGAGAGAAAGAGAGAGAGAGAGAGAGAGAGAGAAGGGGGATTATAGCGGTCTGTACGTATCGTAGTTTTGGTCGTCACTTTGTACAGGAGTAACTGGTTCGTTGGGTTTTTTGGTCGATTATTTTTTTTTTTTTTCTTTGTTATTCCAAGACTTAACATTATATAAAGGGGCTTTTATTTTAACGAATTGAAAGCGCGTCTTGATAAAGTTAATGGTTAACAGTTAGCTGGAAAGTTAATTAAAATATGTTATTGGAAAATTTCTCTTTAATCTTGGGCAGTGAATCTTCTTTATCGCCAACAGGCACTGGCTAAAATAATAACGATATTAGAAAAAAAATCATTTAAATATTATGGTAATACACAGACATATACATATTATAATTACAATTTGATATAAGACTCCAATGTTCATTGTAACTTATATCAACTGTTTTACATAAACTAATAAAAATAAATAAATAAATAAATATATATATATATATATATATATATATATATAATATTAGAATTATAATAATAAATGTATACAAAATATTTTAATTATAATGACAGTAAGACAGTCCTTGCTTATGATCACTCACGTAGATTAATCTGAAATGAAAATCATTAGTTTGCCGATAGAGAAATTACAGTTAGTAAAGGACAATCCGACTGATCCTGACACTAATTTATCTACTAAATCAGAAATTAAACTACAAACCTTATAGTAAAACTTATACATCCCTATTTCCATTATAAAATTCTAGACAATTATCCTTACCCCGACGATTCAAATATGTAATTATCCCCATTATTAAAAATTTACAACCTATTTTCTTCCTACATTTTTTACATAAATATTAGCATAATTCTTTTAATATATAATTCAAGTTAATGAAGAATGATAAATATATTGCATACAGTGTTAAATAATGTAGGGCAATTTCAGTTCTTCCTTTGTAATACAAGTTTACTTTATGAATTTATAGTATAACGACTGTCATCATAAACGTAATATTAATAATCAATTAATATTAATAATATTGATCATTCCTTAATATATATATATATATATATATATATATATATATATATATACACAATTTCGAGCTAAAACCTTATTTTATTTCGACAATAGTCGTAGCCCCCCTCCTCTCTATTTTATCTTAACTTTTATTTTTTTCGTAACGACTACGTGTTGTACACGAGTCCCGCAAGTTATTTCCAATTGTTTCTTTTATGCTTCATTGCGCTTTAATTACGGGCTCGGTTTCGACAAAATCCGTTGCTTACACAAGCTTAATTATTTTTTATTCGCCATAAAGTTGAGAAATTAAGATCGGAGATTGAATTCGAGTGCACTTCCCTCCCTGTCCCTCGCCTCGCCCCCCCCCCGCCTCGCCGGCCCGCTCCCTACTCCCATCCGCACAATTAAATAATTTACGACGGGCATTAATTTACGTATAAACGTTGGAATTAAGTGTAAGTTTCAAATTGAATTCTGTATGCATGTATATGTGCTTGCTGCCATAGCCCTCGATAAATCCGCGCGGCGGGACTTTCACCGCGCTCTAATCCACGTCTAAAGGCCGAAATCGCCATTGTGCGATGCGTTAAAACAGTGAAATATGTGTGTGTGTGTGTGTGTGTGTGTGTAACTACTCTCCCCGCGTGGCTAGTCGCGCGACCAACCCCCCGCCCCTCGCCGTGGCCGAATCGAGGGAGCAAAAGTATACCGATGTCTGCGCCGCGGAGGGCTTGCGAACGGGGCGTTCGTCCCGACTAGTCCATGTGCAGCTGGATATCGGCACGACGTGGCGGCGTGCTCGACCGTTTTGGGACGATCCGTATGAAACAGTTGAAGTTTCCTTTACGTTGTAACGATCTCTCAGCACGCGCTGTAAAGAGATATGTTCCGTTTGCGACGAGATATAGGAGTAAAATTCTCAGTTGAATAAAGCGGTTCTATATCTTTCCGTTTATTTCGATTATGAATTGAGGAATGAATATTGTGCTAATGAAATATATATATATATATATATATATATATATATATATATATATATATATATATGTTGCGATCTCAATATCACGAATGCGCGAATCATCGGGCTAGTGGATATAGGTCTATGATTTGAGAAACTACTTTCGCATAAAGTCACAATTATATCGAAAGTCTGTTGTAACAAATCTCTATAACTCTGGTTCTATATGTTATTTAGTAAGCCGATAATCGATTAATCCAAAACTAACGTTACTAAATCAATTAAACCGACATTGACTGAATATAATTAAATATTTTAATTTTATAACAATCTTTATCATAATTTAACAAGTCAAATTAAATATATCTTGATATCTTTAAATTAACTTGTTAAAACATCGTATTTTATAATCATTATAATTATTACTAAAGGAAAATACTAGGAATTTTTAATTTTTAACTTCTTCGTTGAACAACCTAGCTCGGTTCGGGTGAAAACACTTTTTCACAAATTTCAGCTTACGGTGTTTTAAGAAACTACAAAATCGCTTAGCCCATCGTCGTCATTTCGTTAACCGATCAAAATCCACCTATATTTATGCCCATTCATCTTAATTATGTCTAGCAAGTGAAATTGTACCATTTAAATAACAATTAATGAACGGCATTTTTTTCATCAGCACGTTTAAAAATTATTAATCCGCCGTCGTACTGATGTGACCAGCAGGTGACTCAGGACGGAACGTGTGCACGGTATCGATCGGCTATAAACGTAACAGCATTGAATTTCGCCATTAATTTCCATCAAGAGGATAATTTTTGATCAATTTAATTTGACTCTTAAAGCATCGAATTACAATTGCTATAATTATTGTTGAGCAGGAATGCCAGTGACTTTCGATTTTAATTCCTTCGTATAAAAATTTTATTGCAGACGTTTATAGAAATCGGAAATACCTGTAAGGATAGTAACGGCATTATAAAAACAAAATCTAATTTGCGAGATTTGATTTAGTTTCCTCAATAACTCGGTAAGTGCCTGTTACTCGATGTAGGAATATGTGAAACTATCGCTTTTAAAGAATCAAAGAAGCCTTTGTTGGGTCTATTACAGAGTCTATTTGTATTCTATATAGTTATTTTATAAATTCTTATAACCGATTATTGTTATAATATATGGATAAACTTATACGAGTATAAAACAATAATATTTGTAGAAGAGTGATATTTTGCGATGTTGGCCATGTTAAACGCTCTCATGTGTGTGTGTGTGTGTGTGTGTGTGTGTGTGTGTGTGTGTGTGTTTGTGGTACATGCATACGCATAATATGCACACGGAAAAGTATTTTCTTCCCACCTTTTTTCTTTTTTTTTCAGCTATATATCTACCTAATAAAAGTAGGATATACGCATATATAATATAAGCCATCGTGACGCGCGGTAATTCGATATATCCAAAGCAATTATTCTAGATTTGATTTATCCTTATATATCGCCTTACCCCTCGATTCTTCGCCCAATTCCTCGTATCTTCGAGAGGCGCATGCACGCACACACACACACACACACATACACACACACAAACAGAATTTTTATATATTTCTATCCGAGCAAGTTCAAATATTGTTGCATAAAAATAAACGAAATCGTTGGAATAGTTCCGAAAAGTCGCGAGATAGATAAACGCTTTAATTGACTAGAGATGGAATATAATTGGGGAGGGGGAGGTTCAAAGATAGCCATCCTTTTGTTCATATACATACGGTGCCGTATTCTTCAAATTAATTGACCTTATTTATATCGGGGTATAATGCGAGGACCGCGGCGAGGCCACCTATATATATACTAACCGAGCGCGCATCAGAAAATCCATTATTCATGAGGCGATTTTCCCGCTGATGAGCATCGGGGACGTGTATATGTATATATATATATATATATATATATATATATATATATATATATATATATATACACGGGATTCGTTTATTTGCGCGATTCGACAGCTTTATTGGCTCCTTTATCCGCTCTTTCCTCTACCGAAAAAGCCTATTATGGGATTTTAGCGATCTTCGGGTCTTTAACCACCCTCCTTCCTCCTCATCCGCTCTTGGCTTCGAGAAGATTCTTCTTATTTATATATATATATATATATATATATATATATATATATATATATATAGTTTTGATCTCACGAAGCTTACAATGGCCACAGCTCACGACGAGTCGTGTCGAAAAGGAGGAAGTGCGCATTCAAACACACCGCAAGAGCTGCACGCGTCATCAGCATCACAAAGGTATATTATACAATAAATGCCTCTATACATATATTCATTTGGGGTATCAATCTAGACGGGAAGGACACGCAGGTTTTTCCTCCTCGATCTCTCTGACGCCTCTCTCTCTCTCTCTCTCTCTCTCTCTCTCTCTCTCTCTCTCTCTATCTTCCGAATATGATCGCGGATTCTCTATCTGTCTCCTTTACCTTCCAGGCCCCCCTCCCTCTCTCTCGCTCTCTCCCTCTTTCTCTTCACCTCATGCACTGACTGCCCTGTCGTGTATAGAGCGGCGCACCGACAAAAGTTGATCCCACGCTCCCTTTTAGACGACAGCATCCTTTATTACGACGGATTTGATTCAGTATCACGCTCCGCTTCCCTTTTTCACAACCCGACGACGCCGACGTGCTTTTAACATATGAAAAACTTTATATATATATATATATATATATATATATATATATATATATATATATAATACCTGCTGAGAGAGAAAGAGAGAGAGGGGGGATAGCAGCCGTGACTACATATATATATACGTATGGTCCGAACTTTTGTGGCGCGCGTGGATCATCCACATCCTCTTCTTTTTCTTCGCTTCCTTCTGCCCCTTTTTCCACCCTTCCTCCCCGCCCCCTTCACTCGGTTCCGCGACACTTCTGAATCGTTCACTTTATCGCCCAGCTCGCTATATCGCAAGACACGACAGGTTCGCGAGGGGTTGGGAGACACGGGGCCCGCGGTGCCCTCGAAGTCACGGACGCGTTGGCCAGCTCGATGAAAATCCTCAACCTCGAGCGCCAGCTTGGCGGTTAGAAGAGGCGACCGACGTACGCGCGTAAGTGGCCGAAAAGTTGGGTTGAATTGCCGCTTATGTGGGGGGGGGGCCGATTTTTCTCCGCCGCCAATGCGATGCGATTCGCGCGGGCTTGCGTCTATAATCGAGCCACGTGCTCAAATCCGGTATTTTGAACGTTTGATGCATATCGGTTCACTTTACCTTTATCCATCGTCGTATGAATATCTGTGCCTTTCAACCGACGCAGACGACGTGGGAAAACAGTGGGAAAATATTCATTATCCGTGCCGTATACAAAACGTTCAAGAACTGTTAAAACATACCCTAGGCTTACGATTAGGTTGTTCGCGTATCATAGAAGAAGAAAAATTCTAAATACAATCCCACGGAAATTTCAAGGAACTATTGCGTATTGTATTTTCGGATTAGGACAGCCGATACGAGCTCGTACTGATAACGGATACATACGCAAATGGAAGATGCACAATAATAAAGCGATATTATAATCCGCATAATCGTGCTATACTAAATTATATACCGCATGCGTATGTGAGAAACGGAAAAATTAAAATCTAGTTGAAAAATTGTGGAAAATCATGGATCGCTCAAAGGAGCAATAAATATATATATATATATATATATATATATATATATATATATATATATATTCTATATATTTTAATCAAAGTCAAATTAATAAATCTCTCTTATGATTATAATGATCATAAAAAATTGCATTCAAGATACATAATAACGAAATTACATTGATTAATATTGCGTACAGGCAGCGAATTTACATCATATTATGTAGCAGGCAGCGAGTCATTATAGTTGCTTATAGATACTTTCTGTAACGTTTCGGTGCCATTGATAATCAAAAATAAAAACTTTTATTTTATTACAAAGCTTACATATCGATACGATAACGTGATAAGATTGCTCGACCGATCCTCGTCAATATAATCGAACGGCTTTCTAAAGGCATTATACGTATGTAAGTTACGAAAACATTGTTGCACACCGAAAAATCGAAACAGTTTAATCATATATGTATATATATATATAATCCTCCAAAAGCCATTATAATTTAATCCTATATATAGATAGATATATAAATGAATCGAGGACTCTTGAAAATAGATTTAACGTCGGTATTGAATAATATAGTTTATATACGTATATAATGGAGCCGATAAATAGGATGTAAAGCGCATTATAAAGCTAAGATTTATATTGCGACAATCGAAGCCGAATCGCGCGAGGGCGCTTTATGCAAAAGCAAATTTTCGTGCGGATTACGCGCGCGCGCGTGCGCCCGGCCTCCCCCTCCCTTCCTCCCACCTTCTCTCACTCTTACTCACTAACTATCTCCCTCTCCCCCCACCCTCTCCCCTCCCTCTCTCTCTCTCACTCTCTTGCAAACGAACGGCTATGATTGATACGAAATATTAATCTATGCTTATCAAGGGCGCAATAAGGTAGAAATATATCAATTTTATTTGATTGCCAGCTGATTGTGTTGCGCGGGGAGTCGAGAGCTCCGCGGCAGCTTGCGTCTGTCGCGTGCGCGCGAGCGTTCTCCTGTGCATGTGTAATGTGTATGTAATAATGTATATATTGAGGTCTATATGTGCGCATGTGCAGAACTCCCTCGCGCGCGCGCGTGGGCATTAAAATAAACTGCTCCGTATTAAAGATCAAAATCTCATAATTAGATACTTTCTTGGGCAACAGATATGGAATTATAATGTGCTATGTATAATAACGATTCTTTATTATAAATTGAGAGGCAGAAGGAGAAAGAGTGGTGGGGGGGGGCGAAATAGAACAGAGAAATAAAAAAAATATACAGTGCACCGTGAACGTCTTGTAAAATGCGGCTACATTCATTATATATATATATATATACACGTTTTGACGTCGTCGAGAAACGACGAAACACCGGTTACTATAGAGACACCCACGCGCGCACACGTACACAGATACATAGAGGCTGTGCAAACGAAATTCCATCGCACGGAAACGCGGAGTTTGTTTAATAGCTTAATACGGCGAAGTTTCGCCCGGGGGTCGAGAGAGTCAGCGCGGCTCACCTGTTGGGAGAAAAGGAGAGCGAGAAAGAGAAAGAAGGTATATATATATATATATATATTTTTTTTTTCTAGACGCGCGCTCGCCCCATGGGCCGAAGCTAATCGTCCATCTCGGCGTAGAATGATGAGGACTATTAAAGCGGGAGCATACACGTTCATATATATATATATATATACATCGTACAGTATGGCCTGCAGCTACCAAATCTTATAATGCGCAACGTGCTCCGCGGTGCGGCGGAACAAGTACGACGCGGCCGAGCTCTTGAATTATATCGGTGAAAACGCAACGTATCGACGGATTTTCCGCAACGCCAATTTTGCTTTATATATTGATAGAGACACGGACAAATCTGTGCATATATATAGGTCGAGATGGATACACGTTGCTATTTATGTGTATATATATATATATATATATATATATATATATATATATATATATACATAACGGAGAGAGCTTTTACAAAGCTTGATTAATTCGAGTCTATATTATATATTTGCGTGCTGGGTGTCGATGTGTGTAAGCAAAAAAAAAAAACAATATATATATATATATATATATATATATATATATATATATATATATATAGAATACCCGACATATAGTGGCCTCACTCGCTTGGCGGGATTCGATGCAGAAAGGCTTCCGGCGATTATGGTCGGTGCGGACGGATTTAATTTAGATTGGCTTACAATCGCATAATAAGTGTATGCACGCGCGTGCGCGCGTGTGTGCGCGTGTGTGTACACAGGCAAAGCCCGAACGTTCTTCTACATTAGCTTTATACAATCATTATTTACAGTTTTATCCGGGGATTAATCTGACTAAGTGGTTTGACACTATTGCTGCATCATTATGTAGGCAACAAGCGAATTTCATGATTTCCGTCTTTTTTTGTTCTTTGAATTCAACTTTTCTGATAAGGTACGCACGACGTTGAAATAGAAACATTTACGATTAATTTTGTTCCCGTGAAAATGGGACTTTTACATTTGGTTTTCAACTATTCTATTTGGGACGTCGGGCCATCCCAATCGAGACGTAAATTCCTTTATTTTTTTTTTACTTTGGTAATAAAATGATTTTAAATGATTTTTTTTTCCAAACCCAATCGCAGATTGTAAATCATAAAATTATTATGTAAAATGTATTATCAACGAGCGAGTAAATGAATAAAACGAAATAAAACGCATAACACAAGCGGAACCCTTTAGAATTTTTTTAAGCGCTGCCTTGCGTAATGCCAGCGATCATTCGCTGAACTCGAGTATACGAAAGAAGCCGCGTTAAACGATGCGCACCCGGGCTTCATAATTATTACACGCTCGGCTGCTGCGCAAGGATAACTTTAATCTGACGCCCCCGCTGTTTATAGAAGGATAGAAAGAGGGAGAGACAGTGAGACAGGCAGAGAGAGAGAGAGAGAGAGAGAGAGAGAGAGAGAGAGAGATGGAAAGAGAGCGAGAGGGGGGGGATGAGACGAGCGGAAAATTTTCGGCTCCCGTATATAAATATATATATAAATGTATATACAGAATTCCGTGCCTCAAAAGGGTTGCTCGTTTATTCGCCCAATTTAACGGGGCCCGGAGTCGCGGCTCCCTTCAAAGGCGCGCACGCGCGTCCTCGTCACAGACAAGCCTCACGGGCGCAGAGAAAGACAATAAGCGCGTAGAATATATATATATATATATATATATATATATAGTATATATATAGCCCCCGCGGTATTACAAGGGCCGCGGGACCCTGGAAACCGACCCGTAAGTATCCAGCCCGGAGCCATGTCCTCGCGCATATGTGCGTGTATGTATACGATATATGAAGTTTGATACGGAGAAGCCGCCCTCGCTTCTTTCACGGATTCACCTTGCCTTACGGTACATATATATATATATATATATATATATATATATATATATATATATATTTATGCTTATACGTCTAGTGCCTTACCGCTCACGGGCGCGCTCCATAGTTTTCTTTTTCATCGCGCGACCGCGCGCATTCTTTTTCTTTCTCCTATTGTCCCACATTTACGCATTATATATATACATATATATATATATATATATATATATATATATATGTATATAATATAATATAATATAATATAAAGATACCGTGAAATTTTTCCTACACCCGCTCGCGAGCCGCCGTCCTTCCTGCTCTTCAATCGTGATTTTTCTTCGCTCGTCCTCTCCGGAGAGAAATAGAAAACTGTCACCTTGAAAAGTCGTGCGCGAACAGCGCGAGGGGGAAATGCGTGTATATATATATAAAGCAGACTCGCGCGCGCGCGCCCCGTTGATTATTGTTCCTCGAATTCCCGGGGCGTCGCGCATCGGATATGCCGAATGGAGAGCTTAATATGTATATGAATAGGTCCTATTTTTTTTTTTTTTAATAGAATAGAACGAAGAACGAACTGATTCGGTCATTTTTCCGAGTTGTCCGTATTGGCTAAACATACAACGTTATAATGCACATACATGGATGCGAGACAAAAAATTTGTTTGGTCCTAATACAAAAAACTATTGAAAAAGTGTCGTGAATTTATTTCTTTTCGTCAAATTCAGTGACGCGATGGAAAGCCAACCTTGATGAACTCAGCTTCTTTAGTTAATTCTATTCTGTTTTTAAACTATATTTATTAATTTGTGTAGCTCTTCAGGGATACAAATTTTGTTGCTGAACTTCATATGATTTTCTGCGTAAAATTTGTGAAAGTTTCGCCAAAAGTACTTATGACGTCATATATCTATATGATTTTATAGGATCATATTATAAGCCGCTTGAAATCCATTAGTTAACTTATACTAGTTAACTTATATTACTCTTAAGATACCTAATTTTTATCGAATTGGCAATACATTAATTTTGTCTTAATTGTTAGTCGTAGCTTTAGATATATTTCCTGAAAATCTTTCTAAATACGATATCTGAAACCTACTACTATTTAAGTTATTTTTAATCTTATAGGTGATTAGATTTATATGGTTATCTTAAAATATTTCATTAACAAACAATAACAATAAATAAAACAAAAATAAAAAACACAAAAAAACTGAAAATTACCAAAAAATTACCGAATAATATTGAAGTGAAGCAAAAGAAGTACCATAGCAGAGTTAAGATTGGACTTCTCACTACATAATCGAAAGGTTTTCATAAGGTCAAACTGCTATGATGAACTTCAATTTTTTCGGAAACGCTGATACTAATTTAAGTTTTCATTGTATGCCTAAACCTGAAGCTGTTAAAATTTATTTTGTGATATTTAAATTTAGAATCATAAAGAATGGACCAAAATAATAAAAATTAACTGCAATAAGAAAAAAGTAATTTACTGTTGATACGATAATTATGTTGCTAAATAAAATTCATGTATTACAATTGTTACAGAAAAGTAAAGTTCTTTTAAAAATAATTTATAGTTAATTTATTTTTTTATTACATTATGTGTTTGATGCAAAAATTTGAAGTAGACAATTATATCACATTTATTCTGTTTTTTTATTATGCTATATGGGATGAACACTTATTTTTTAAACCAAAAAAGACATTCACCTCATATACAGACATTTGCGTTTTAATCTATATAAAACAAATTCATGCTATATAGATACTCGTGGACGATCTGTAGAATATTTTCCATTCGTATTTGCACGGGGTTTGCACAACAAACAGCTCATCGCTTATATATATATATATATATATATATATATATATATATATATATATATATATACATAAGGAAAAGCTACATTTTTCAAAATACACATACCTCATAGCCTCGTGGCGCTCGCGACGCGGCAAATTGCTTTCGACGTTTCAACGGCCGTGCGCTCGACGCTCGGATCTCGTTCCAGAATTATGGCGCCGAGTAAATCAACCCGGCACCGCGCCAGGAGCCTCGAGCGTCGCGGGTCCACCACGGGCGTGAAATAGCGAAAACCCAAGATAAAAAAAAAAAAAAGAAGAAGAAGAAAAACAAGAAGCGTTCGGTTTCGAACGCGCGGCGAGTTATACGAGAGCGATAATTAATACCCAACGACAAAATCCTTCTCCCTCTCGCTCTCGCTCTCTCTCTCTCTCTCTCTCTCTCTCTCTCTCTCTCTCTCTCTCCATCTCTCGATTTATCACTCGGTCGCGAGCTTATCGATCCCGGCGTATCTAAATTAATTGTTCCGAAGAAGGCGAGGACTCTTAATAAATATGGTATCTCGCGTGTAGCCTCGCGACCGTCTCTATAATGCGCTGCGCGGCGCCGCGCCTTCAGCGTCGGCTCGGTGCTTCGCCCGCGTGCAAGAAAAGCGAAGCTGACGGAGCCGCGCAACCAGTGAGAGAGAGAGAGAGAGAGAGAGAGAGAGAGAGAGACAGACAGAGCCCTTGCGCGCCCGGCACAACTCACCGCGGTACGTACACGCGGTCCCTCCTGGCGAAGATAGTATTTCTAGATTAACGGCCGTTTATGTAAGTAGACGCGAGTTGAGAAGATTGGGGTGGGGGCGAAGCTCCGCCGTATGCTCCCCTGAGCAGCCCTATAATAGCCAAGGTACAACATCCTACCTTACGAGCTACATTGTCCGTAAATCTTGCCGATATATATATATATACGCGTACGCTACGGTGCCGTTCGCCAATCGTAGCGACGAGCCGAGGTCTATGTGTGTGTGTGTGTGTGTGTGTGTGTGTGCGTGTGTGTACCCGTTCTCGCGGGCAAATTGCTTTCGAGTCGAATTCGCTGGGTGGTCGCGCGCGGACCGGGTCGCTCTTTTTCGTCCCGCGTGCTTTATGCGCGCGCTACTCCCAAAACCCCGACCGATCGGGCCCGTTCTCGGGCGTTCCGCCCCGATAAGCGCTTCCCCGATCCACGCGGATTCCGATATTTATCGATGTTACGGGGACTTTTACTTTCTTGAAAAATTTCGCTTGCCCGAAGTATTATATTTACGGATTCTATTCCGATCGCTCGTGGGTATTTTGACTTAAGATAATAGAAATGAATTTTAGTTCGTCTGCATTAGTTTTATAGATTGACGAACGGAGAACGCTTCATTCATTCCACTGATTCTTTATCAATTGATGTATAAGATCTAAGTAGAAAAAAAAATTGTTCTGGATTTTTTTCAATATCGATTGCATAGCTCGCAATTCAAAAAACAATTCCTTATCGATCGTTTATTCGTTTATCTTTTGTAGATAAAAATTGTAGAAAAGCCTAAAACCGTATCAATATCAAAAAAATAAATGCAATTTATATGAATAAGAACATTGCTAGCCATACCATAAGGAAACGATACACAATTGCTCGTATGACCTGTCTAGAAACAAATTTATGGTTTTCCGACATCATTTTTAGTAATAGTAAAATCGTTTTATATCACACCTTTTTTAACTAAGACTATAACTCAACTCTGCGAACGTGTGGGAAATGCTACAATATATTTTATTATTTCATATATACGTATATATATATATGATATATGCAAACACCTCTAAAATCGTATGCCAAATAAAATTTGGTATTTCATCTTTAAACAAATGTACCTAAAACTAAATGTTCTCCTCGTTGCATATAAATCAATCTGAAAAATATAAATGTGTCAAGAAAAAATCCATTAAATAAGTTCCGCATTAGACGAGCTTTGCATCGTCATTAGGCATGACAATGCAAAGCTATTGTTCAAATTCATAATCAAACTCAACACTTTCTTATTCATCCGCGATTAAGCCGGATCGTTCTGACAGCGATTTTCTGTTCAATCGAATGATTTAATTAACAAAATTCACCAAGAACAAAGTTGCAATCACTAGCATATTAGAATTCGAAGGTTCAATAGTGAATGCAGTTTAAAATCTTGAATTTCAAATTTCCAAGATAAAAAAATTCAACAGTGTTATATATAAAAAAAAATTTTTTTATTGTTCTTACTGCCTTTAAACAATAATATACTATGCTTGTATCATGACAGTCTGAATGTACTTGTTTACAATCAGCCCCGTAGAATCTGGAAAAATTGAATTTAATTAAAAAATTGCCTCGGTCACCTTAATTCTAAATTTACCTTAAATGTCCGACCTTACGGGCTGCTCCGGTTCAAGGCCTACATCTTCAAAGATTTAAACTTATAGACTAAAGTTATAGAAATTTTGTTTAGTTTTATTATTTTATTGTTCAGTAATAACATCATTTCCGATTCTACGAGGGTGATCATACAGAAGGACAGGTTGACTGTCATTACATTAGTATATTACATTATTGTTTAAAAATATTTATTAATTTACATCTGCGTATATATAAGTTCTAATTCTAATTACTTTTTGAGGAGTTTAAAAAAAGTCGTGTACATGTTTATTAGTCGTCATAAAAAGTCATTTACATGTTTATAGCAGAAAATTTAGTTTGAAATTAATCAAACAACATAATACTGTTTTTTATCGGAAATTTCTGCAACATAAAATTGTCAATAAACTTGGAACTTTTGAAAAAACTACAAAACGATAAAAATGTATTATTTAAAAATTTTCGTCCCTTTATTTAACTAATCTTAAGTATTTCGGACCAATTGTAAAGTTTTTGCAAATGCCGATTTTTTTGCTGACGCACGATTATGACATACGTTTTAAAGGAACAATTGTTTCGTCGCCTTAATCGTAATCTGATTGAATCAGTTGTGACACAAGGAGATTGAAAGACGCAGGATTCTTTTCAGGAGTGTCGCCGAAGCCACGTCGAGCGTCGAAGGGTCCAATCGCATAATCTATATCTTCTGCAAGCGTAATCAAGAATCTTATCCAGTCGACAATACGACGATCCAGTAAAATCGAAAAAATATGCGCGCGATACGCATACGCGTACGTGTGACGTAGAAGCGCCCGAGCGATTGAGCCGAGCCCGTCAATGCCGAGCGAACGATAAAGGGATCCGCGAGACGCGTCGACAGGATGCGGGGGCTCGTCCGGAAATCGTTGGAAAGGACGAGCAGGGTCCCCGGGGTCTTATCCGGTCTTAACCCCGATCGCGGCTGCAGCGGCCCCGGGCACGGGTTGCGCGGTATTTTTGCCGGCAGGTCCAGCCCCCCCCCCCCACACACACACACACCGGCAACATATCCAACTCGAGATAAGCTAAGCCGAAAAATTAATTCCTCCGCGAGGGACGCATCCCACACCTCAATGCCAGGTGTAGAATATATACGCACGCTATATATACAGAAGCGGTCGAATGGGTACTTTTCACGTACGATTACGCGTGTAACGCACTCGTGTCTATATGCCTATATATATACACATGTATTATAATGCAATCCGAGAAGAGAAGACCCGGCAGAAGTCGAGGAGGAAGAAAAGAAACGATCAGAAGGCGATCGTCGTCATAATTGTAACGAGCGTGACGGGGCCTAAACGCTTCCGGCGCGCCCTGCGCCCGCGCCGTGGCTCACTCGCTGCCGGAAGCCGCGCCAGAGGAAAAGCCCGATATTCACACAGCGAGGTGCTCGATCGGACGGTCGAGGCGCTTTTTCTCTCTCTCTCTCTCTCTCGGACCCGCGCCCGCGTCCGCTCTGCCCCGACCGCTTATTGTATTTAAATGTCGCCTCATCGGCCGACTGGCCGTCCGGTGCCTTCGACACGAGGATCGTCGGCTCGTACGACGCTCATTCGCCATGGCGTGTGCAATAATTTAATGGCCCTCGTCGAGGCGAGTTTCAATGTCGCCGCCGTCGTTCCTCCTAAATGCGCCGCCGCGTATTTATGATGCATTAGATTATCGACTGCCCCGTATAAAGTGGCCGGAATAATCAGCGTGCGCAGTATTTTCTGAAAACTTACTACTTTTAAAATGCATTACGTTGCCAATGTGTGTGCATATGTATATATATATATATACATATACACACAAAAATAAATTGTCATCGAAAGCTTTGAGAAAACTACTCGCAAGCTGTACGTCGATAAATCACAATTTCGTCACATTTACCTCCCATTACGTACGTCTTGAATTTTCCCCCACCATCAGCATGGAACCAGTAGCTTATACCGGCATAAATGCTCGCGATCTATACAATTGTACAAGCGCAGACTGCCTGACGGTGCACTGTAGAGAGGGTGCGCGGGGGAGGTGGAAGAGATAAAATTTTGATGGATCATCATCTATTTTCTATACACTCGACATTATTGCGATGAGGGGCGATGAGGTGGGTGGGGAGAGGGGGATCAGATCCCGCTCGATCACGGATCATCGAAGATCCAGAACGGATTGTTCGGTACGATTATCATGCCGGGTACGATCGTGTATGGAGGGCATTTCAAGTCTGGGTAAGGAAAACTTCAACGATTCGCACACGCGACTCCAGTGAGCGCGCGCGCGCTCGCGCGCTCGTGACTCTTTGCGGGGCTAACGTGAACCCCTTCCTCGTCACAACCCTCCCCCCCCAATCCCCACTATCCCCCCTCCCTTTCGCCCATGTCGAAACGATAATAAATTCTGAATACGCGCGCAGGCGCGGGGGCCCCGGCTTGATTGCTTTTGACGTGCAGACAATTCGCGAGCGACTCTTGCGGCGGCCCGCGCGTAAGTGTATATACATCCATACGTACATATAAATAAATATATATTATATATATATATATATATATATATATATATATATATATATAACTTAAGCGAGAGAGCGTTCGAAGATATTTGAACGCTCGGGCCGCCGAGATCGCTATATACGGCATCCTTTTACTTTTGTCCGGGCGAAGTGGCGTGGCGGTTGGGGGGGGGGGGCTCAAAAAGTTCCATACTGTCGGGCCGACGCAGGGCTTTGTGCAAAAGTCAGTTTCTGCTCGAGGATTTTTATTTTTTGAATTAATGCCAAGTTATCCACGCGAGCGTGTTTATCCAACAAATCAATTCCATAAATCATTGGAGTGTCTGAATTGGAATGTACGCTCGCGCATTATCGTACCCATACGGAGAATTTCAATTTTAACGTTTATATATGCGCGTACAATTCAAAATGAATTTTACTATTCTTTATTGCGTGCGATCGATAGGTATTCTGTGAATAAGGGGCTTCTTTTTTTCTTTTGTTTAGCAATGGCGGTATGTGTAATACTTATATACTTGTCAATGTTAATGACACAGCCTCACATCGAATTGTGGTTCACTAAAATCGAACTCTTTGGGGTTTTTCACAGCCTTTAAAAATACGTTAAAAAAAAAATCATAAAATCCATCTATTTCTCATTCTGTGTGAACAACCAGATAATCCCCTTACGCCCTCAAAACTACACCTTTCCAATTCTATAAACTGAAAACTTCAGAATGTTAATTAGCGGCTAGAAGAAGACTTTTGGTTGCGTTTAATACCGCAAATATAGCATTTTCCAAGCATGCCTACTTCTCGAGCCTTATGCCCGTATAATTAAAAATTCGCATAGCACGATAATTGTACAATACCCTGTCGAAATTGGCGTTGGGTGCAAATGCGTATAAATCAATTTTTGGAACGTCATCGCAGCACTGGATTTCCATGCATTATCAGTATTCGGTACGATCACACGTAAGTCATCGTTCATGTAAAATTTAGAGATTTTTCAAACCAAAGTCTTGTTCTCACCGAGTTGGAGAGTATAGGGTGTTATTTAATAAGGTATGGAGTTAATGCTCAAGAAATATATATATATATATATATATATATATATATATATATATATATACACATATATGACTGCAACACACTGTGTTTCAAAACTTCAATCTGCGCAAGCTGCTTTCTTAACGAGTTCTCGTGTTTTGGAAATTTAAGTCTCTGGGGCTGCGGGTATAATTTACTAAAGGAACGTAATGGTCGAAGGTACCGCGGGGTTATTGCGATTGCTTAAACAATGAGCATAGATTAATGTGAGTTTTCGGGCTTATTTTTGTAGTTTCGAAAAGACCCTGCTGTAATGGGGATGGTGAATTTTAAATTCGAAATCGGCAATGAAACTGTGACATGTTACAGATATATTTAAACTTTGGTAGTTGCTCTCTCATGTTTGAGGTCCGTGTGCCAGCAACCAACGAGGAAATTTATTTTGAGCATGGATTTTAAGGCTAAGATTTGAAATTCAGGTCTGTTTCCAATCAATCTCGTTAAATAATGATTATAATATATATTCTCCAAAAACTTAGTTTATTTCCACAGAGCAGTTTTCAAGTACTCGTAAAATTCTCCCATGGTAATTTAAGTTTTAACATCGAATTGCACACATAATTTGACATTACTTTATGCCCGAAGGTGCCCCAGATCGACAATGGGATCGAGCTGTTCTCGTTGCGCTATTCAATAACGTACATTTACGGAATTCCACGCTTTCAAGTCCCAACCCCCTCCCTCCCTCCCCCCCCCTCGCTACGCCGAGGGTTGCAATACTCGACTGAGAGTAAACACCTTTACGCACCATTAACGACGATATTCTACCGTGCCGCCGTGTCGAAATGACAAATCGATCGCGTTCGCCGCAAGTGCGACGGGTGGGGCCGAGGGAGGGTGAAAAAAGTCGCCGCACCGGTTCGGCGACGCGCGCATCTGTCCCGCGCCGAGAGATAAACTATATACGTATAATACACGTCGCAGCCCGGCGGAAAAATTACGCTCGATCGACGTCTGTCGGCCGTGTAACGAAAGGAAGAAATCGGGCGATCGTCGATGTTACTTCCTACGGAACGAGTATTCGTTTTCCTACATATATATATATATATATATATATATATATATATATATATATATATCGCTCCCTTAGCAACCATCATTTGTCGACTCTTGTTCTCTAACTGGCCGCAATAAGCTCACCCGTCGTTTCTCTACCCCTCCCCGTCCTCTGTCTCTCAGTCAGGGGCCTCTTGAGAAGCGCCTCTCTCTCTCCCCATCATCCCCCCCTCGTCGTCCAAAATCTCTCTCTCTCTCTCTCTCTCTCTCTCTCTCTCTCTCTCCCTTTGTCTCATTCTCGCGGTCGCAGCTACGGCGGCGCGCGGCTCGCCCCTCGAAATCCTCGCGAGTTAGTTTCCGCTTCCGTGGGAAGTGTCCGCAGGTTGCACTTACATGCGCGCGCGAAGCCAGGCGGCGCGGGTCGGCGGGCGAGCCTCAATGCGACCGCGGGAGCGAGAGAACGAGATGAAGGGGGGCGGCGGCGGCGACGGATGCTGTGGCACAGGTTACCAGTTCGGGCAGAGATCAGGTCGAACGATCCCCGAGTTGAGAGCCCCCCCCCCTGTCGCCCGAAAAAAAATAAATAAAAATATCCCCGTCTCTCTCTCTTTCTCTCTCTCTCTCTCTTCTGTCTCGGCTCTCATGTGCTGTGTGTCACAGCGGTGTATATACCTGTACAAAAGTCGTCGGTACAAGAAACCCGACAATTGTCTAGAATATTTCAGTACAGGTGGCCGCAGTGGTAACCCCCTACCCCCTCCCCTCCCGCTCTGCTTCCCCTCTTTCTTTCTCTGTCTCTCCGCGATCGTGCGAAAGTTACTTTGTCGTTATAGTTATACGTATATATAGACACACACACACACACACATTAATATTTTTGTACGCGCACCAGAGAAGTTCTGAGGTTGCGAAATTGTGAAAGCCAGTACCGTTTATAGAACGCGCAGGGGTGGGCCCATTACGTCAAACGAGCGTATTATATGCCCGCGATTCTCTCTTTCTCCGCGCGCGCGCGCGCGCGCCGCTTATAATGCGCTCGGGCGACTCTACTTTCCGTTGTTTCATACGGCAAGGTACATAAGTACATCCTATGCATGTGCAATACATACATACGTACGTGACGTACGTGGTAGTATGGGTACGGAGGAGCTGCGCGGCGCAGATTCGAATCGATAATAAACCTGCATGCGCGGAGCCCAGGCGCGCTTTAATATATATTAGCCGCGTGGCGCGCCGCGGCTTCCGCGCCGCCACCGATGCACGTTTTGGCTGTTTATATACGTGTATATATATATATACTGGCCGTTTAGATAATTTTGCGAGCATCGACATGTTCGGCGATGTAGGCAAGTTTTGATGGTTTATATATATTACATACAGGGTTATATATGCGCAAAAGATGCCGAGATTGCCGAGATCGACTACCCTATATACTGCAGTAGCATTCGCCTTTATATATATACAGACACGAATATAAAACCGTTAGAAGAGCAACTGTGCGGATTAAAGCCCGCGCAAATAACTGCGGATGGGGGTAGGGGGGCGAGGGCAGTTGGGCTTCGTTAAAACAAAGCTAAACCCAATGGGTTCGATTGTTATCGCGCGACGGAACGAGAGGGGGGCGGGAGAGCTCATTTTGTCGCTAGCACGACACCTCTAAATGGTCCATGCAGCGATTGTTAACGCTCCTTTTTGACCCACCGAGCTGCGGAGGTTTGCAAATTTACAGAGCTGCGCGTACGTTGACGATTATAAGAAAAAGGCTCTGCTTAATTATATTCGCCCAGTGGAATTTCCGACGTGTGCGCACAACGATCGATAAATTCGCGGACCGGCGATTTGAATTTTTTATCACGATATTACGACTTGGGCGCACAATCATCATTATTTTTTTCTCAAATAGCCCTGCTCGTTACGACCGTGTCGACTTCGGTGATTCGGCACGGCAGAGCGTAGACAAATACTACTGGCGACGAATGAGAGAAGAAGAAAAAAAAGAGGAGCGCGTTAAGGATCCGAGAAGAAATTAATCGATCGGCAAGGCCATGGGAACGAGTACAGAGCAGAATGTGCATTTAGTAGGATTAATGCACATCTATGTAGCCATGTTTTTAAAATAAACGGCTTTCTCGTGTGATCCAATAAAAAGATCTCGTTGGGCCCAAACCTTCTCTCTCTCTCTCTCTCTCTCTCTCTCTCTCTCTCTCTCTCTCTCTCTCTCTCTATCCACTCGAACTACATTTTCAGTATCCATCCCGAGCTGCGGCATAAAAATTTCGCATGAAAAAAAGCCACTGAATTTTCGTCCTCGCTTTCGGTCGGTAGGGCGAGAGAGATAGCTATTCATCGTTTGCCATCTCTAATACATTATATATATATATATATATATATATATATATATATATATATATATATATATATATATACATATATATATATATAGGTATGCGTGAGTGTGTGTTTGTGCGTAGTAAAGGAGCACGGGCACACGTATACGCGGTAGCGAGTTATATGGTTAAAGTGTGATTACACGGAGCGCGCGCGCGCGCGCGCAAAAACTTAACAAGATAACGTAACGGCCGACACACTGCGAGCGCGAGCTTTGAGCAATTTCTCGTTCTCTTCCATATCTTTCTCATTCTACACACACACACACATACACACACATGCATACACATATATAGACTTCTTCTCCTCCGAGGCTTCATATCCCTTCCGTCGGTTTTCGCACAGTCGTGCGTCGTTGTCGACGTTTATTATATGCCCGCGTCGGACATGCAGGCGCGGGCAGTTAAGAAAAAAAAAAACAAAAACAAAAAAATACAGAACCTTTTAGAGCTATCCCGCTTTTATGCACGCTCCCGTTCTCGACGCCGAACAAAGGAGCCATACCGATAATGACGGTATAAGGCTTAATCATTCGGAGAAATCGCCCCGGGGATCGTATATTTGGTTTTCTAATAAAGATAATCGAGACTTACAATGCGCATTAACGGCGGTATTGTACTTTAAGGTTAGACCAGCGAACGAGCGTTAAGGAGCGAATTTGCGAATTTGCGAAAGTGTGGCAAGTCGAAAGTTCCTTGAATAAAAGTTTATGCATATTTATGAATATTCCAAATCACTAAACTTTTGGCTTTTTCATTATATGTCTTACGTCAGCGATATTGTCAAATGTTTATTGTTCTTATGTCGACTGTTTCAAATTAACTAATAAATCTTTTTATTGATCTAACAGCCCTGTTAAGTAGAATAATATATATATATATATATATATATATATATATATATATATATATTTATTTATTTTATTTTAGCAATTTTCAACGAATGAGAACGGATTATATTTTCTCAAATTACTCTTACAGAGCTATAATTATAAGAGATAATGCATAGATTTTTGATTTAATGAATGATTCTCCCGATATCTCATGTAAAAATCTTAAAATTCTGCACAATTCAGTGTTGAATAATTGATCTACTTTCGATAATATGGGTGCCCATTTTTAATACGCGAATTAAAGAAATAGTAATTTGTAAAAAAATATCAATTCATACTTTGCTCCAAACATCAGTTGTTATCTACATAGTTCGTTCCAACTTTTAAACATTGTTTACAATGTTTTTAGATAGAATTCACGTAGTTATTACATCGTATTGAAAATACAAAAATCCACACATTCACGAACTACAGGCATATTTACCATTGCCACGACTATGACAAAAGGACTCGCGCATTCGACCCGTAACAACGGCGACTGTTAACGGCGACCCTTTAAGAGCGGCCCTGCAGTGCGACGCGATGCCGAGGATATTAAAAAATTGCGAGGGAGAGGAACTCCCCCTCCCCCCGTCCCCCGCCCATCCCCACCCACGACGGGAAATCCCTCGCGAGCGTCGCGCGCCCTGGCCTGGGAAAATACAGGGGATGCGTCCGCGCGCGCGCGCGCGCGCGATACTGCATTTCCCATGATGATGGCCAGTACGGCGCGTATTTTTGGGCATCGTCTCGCGCCACTGCGGAGAAAGAACGAGGCGAACGGTTGGGAGGGGAGGAAGGGGGGGGAGGGTGAACATTCTCTCACCCTCGCGGCCAGCGCGTACATAATACGTGCGCGCGTATAATACACGGCGAGCGAGCGAGCGAGGAGACTCCCATGAAGCTGTGGGGGTCCAGAGCACCTGTCCCGGCGACCCACCTCGGTTCCTTCCGACTCCCGGGCGCGGCGCGCGGGGATACGTCGTGTATGCATCGTATGCGCGTACGGCCGACAGCGGGCCAGGCCGCTCGTTTGACCTCCACTCTCGAGCGCAGAGGGAGGCGAGAGAGCGAGAGAGAGAGAGAGAGCGAGATAGAGGAGGGTGAGAAAGGGAGACAGGGACGAGTGGCAAAGGGTAACCCGAGACTTCGACGTTCTGCAGGGTGACGGCGGAGGGGAAGGGGAGCGTGACTAATCAATTCGTGTTTCTCACGTATTAATACAGGCTCATCGATGTCGGATCGGTGTTAAAGGGATCCGCCTATTAAACCAGTTCCTCCTTCGGTTCCTCGTCCCCCCCCCCCTCCATCAGCGCCAAGCCATCTTTCTTTCGGCTTATTAGAACTTCTCTTTTTCAATGTGTACAGCAGGATAATAATTGATCTGGCGATATCAATATATATATATTTCCCGCCGAGACCCGAACAAGTTGGTATGAAAAGTTTTCAGCAAACGATCAACGAAAAACTAGATACTTCTCCCCCCTACCCATGATCTCTCTCTCTCTCTCTCTCTCTCTCTCTCTCTCTCTCTCTCTCTCTCTCTCTCTCTCTCCCTCTCTCGCTCACTCTCTCGTATTCGCTTATACAACCCACGCGATTTTCTCGTAGAAAGCGCAATAAAAACTTTGCTTGATTCTTTCTTTGTAATTTACTCGCAGTTCAAATATGAATATAAATTAAACCATTAAACTGCGCGGGATCGAGGCGGGCGCGGCCAATGAGTCCTGGCGCTCGAAGGATAATATAATTAGATTAGATTGTGTGTGTGTGTGTGTATATATATATATATATATATATATATATATATATATATATATATATATATATATATGAAACGACGCCGCTCTGCTTATATTTCCCATACGCGACGACCAGATTGCTTTGTATGTATATATGCATATGCGCAAAAAGCGAACGTTATGTGGTTGCATCCTTGCATCCTCAAATGAATATATCTTAAATCGTGATCTGTAAGGAGCTTTACAGGTATATACGTATATACGTTTTAGCTCTTTTATTGCGCAGCTATATACTTTGGCGTTTCCCACGCGCGATTTTCTTCATTTCTTAATTATATATATATATATATATATATATATATATATATATATATATATATATATATATATATATATATATATATATATGTCATAAACTACACCTCCTTTAATGCAAGAAAACTTTGAATATTTTGAAGAAAAAATTTGATGTAACTACAAAATTCTTTAGCGCCTTCGCATTAATTATAAAGAATATATAAATGATTAATTATTTTCTCTTATAAAATCAATCCTTAGATCTTCAATATATTGAGATTAAATGAAGAAAAATCATTTTGAAAAATTCCTTAACTAACAACAAAATTATTATTTGTAGCAGAAGGTGAAACAGTTTTTAATTCGCCAAAAATAATTTATGAAAATATTAATTTTATTAATTATATAATATAAATAAGTCAAATGCATTCTCAGTGATGGTAATCAAATGAAATCTCAAAATCTTAAAAACATGCTCTTTTGCCTTTACAAATTAAACATGAAAAAGGTATAAAAGTCATTGGTTCGTAAAACAAGTATATCTAAACTTTATTATTTCTGCTAGTAGATAACTTAGTAGATCACTTAAGTTTCTATATTATTATTTATTGCGGCAAGGAAGTATTTTCATTGAATTTTTTTTTCTGTATTTACGGCGATAATTAGAAGTTTATATGCGAAAAACAAATTTTCGTGATAAAATTTTAGGATTTTATTTGTTTCTAGAAAGTAATTGTTAAGAGCGAGTTCGCAAAGTTTTACATATGCATGCAATGTGCGAATCACTGTCCTAATACTAGAATCCTTCAAACTTCTTAACGAAAAATGCAGTCTTTATAACAACCACACAACTATTACATAGATACAAAAGTTTCTCACACGTCTGAACTTAATTCACTGTTCGTTTATTACCCCATCAAATCTCACATTCCAAATGATAATCCAATAGTTTGTTACGTCAACATCCACGTATTCAATTTCTCAGGAGGCATTTAAAAAAAAAAATCTCATAATAATAATCTGTAAGTATTTATTTTCACGATTATGTTAATAAATTTTTTTATAGTCGACACACTGATGAGCCGAAGAAAAAAATTCAAGGATTATTAATGTTGCACTTTCAACGGATTTGGCTAATGAAGCAATAAAACTTGAATAATTCTACAAAACAGTTTGGACATTCTCGTAGTTTTAGATAATCTCATTGAAAACCGAGATAATGATAGAGATAATTATATTAGACCATCGATTCAATAATAATTCTTGGAGATTGATAGAATCGCAATATTCGAATATAAATATGGCGTGAAATTTTCTCTCATCTATGAAAATAGCATATTCGCAATAAAAAAAAAAAAGATGGAATTTCGAATAACAAATAGGAAATATCGACACAGTCGTGTTGAAGCCCTATTATATGCGTATAAATAAGATGAATGAATACACAAGAATAGTTTTAAAAAGCAAAAATTAAAATTATGAACAAGTGTAAATGTACAGCAATGAGCGAATATATCGAACCAACTCAATGCGTGCATACTTTCTCATATCTTCAAGCTAGTTATTTTTTTTTCTTTTTTTTTTTTTTGAAATTCCGATGCGGCCACGCTATTTTTATGGAGCCATAAAGGCTATTTTACGATTATGACCCGATATTCGCGCTTACGGCCAATAAAAGACGATTATCTCGTCGTTTTATTAAGAAGCCAGAACAAGCAGAATTTGCGATTCGTAATGTAATTATTGTAACAAATATTGTCCGATTATTATTACTTAAAGACAAGCGTTCGCGTATACGCGCGTAACAAAATCTATTGCGTAAACTCGCTACCTCGACTGACCGACCGATATTGTTCAGATGAACTTCCGGTGCACTCGTCATTCGGTTGCGGCGTCGCGGCGCTCCCGCGTCGGCTCGTTTAACGCACGCCGGGACTGCGCCGATCTCGCGCGATTCGCCTCGGCGCGCGCGCGCGCGTACGTTATATACAGGCGCGTCACTCGGACGACGAAATTCCGCCCGCGGGCGACAATCGCCGGAATATATATATATATATATATATATATATATATATATATATATATATATATATATAATGTATAAGATGGCCGTGGGTCGGACCCTTAATGCGGCCTTTGTTACGTTTTTCGAGGCCGCAGCCGAAATGCCGGCTGGACGGTGACTCGCGCACGGGGGAACAATGAGAAACTATTTTATATACGATTGTCGTTATACTAATGCAGGTATGGAGGTAAAACGGCCGTAAGCCGCTCCTCCCCCCCCACCGCCCATTTGTATGTAAAAGCGTAAAGATCGGATAGGCGGGGAATCTTATTACAGAGGTTTTCATTATGTGGGGACGAGCTAAGGAAAAAAAAAAACAAAACAAAAAAAAAGCATCAACTCGTGCGTTTATCTGTCGCGCGTAGTCCAGAGAAGCAAAACACTGGGATTTTTGATTTATCTTTGTCACGTACCACCGAGATATAATGGCCAAACAATGCCGTTCTACCAACAACTCCAAGCACATTTGCCGGACATTTTGAATTGTCATAAACTGATGCAAAACATAGTAAGGCACTTTGGGCCCAAGAGTAATCAATCGCCAAAATGTTAGGGCACAGTTGGCCGGTCGACTGAGCAGTGAAAAAATTTATCCGTCTTAAAAATATGTTTTAGCTTTTCACGAGGAATACGAGCGTACGGATCGAGTGATTTTCAAGCAACATATTCAGTGTTAAATTCGCTAAACACACACGTTGAAATAATCAACGTGTATACTATATACATATATATATACATATACATATACATGCTAAATTAAATATACGCTCCTCGCGCGAAGAGGGTATTTATCGAGACCGCGAATCGCCGAGACGGGGCCGGGGGAACGCTCCACTTTCGATCTTATAGACCACCAGCGACGATAATTATCGGCGACCGCGTACAGATGTGGATAATATATATATATACATATACATACGCGATAGATCGCGCGTCTTATCCCCGCGCGATCGCATTAGGTATCAATAGGTATATAGAGGCGCGAGTGCGCGCGCATGCGAGTGCATACAGCGGAAAGGGCCCCGGGAAAATCGCGACGAAGCACGTGTGGGGCTGTGGGCCTCCTTTTCTCCCTCTCCCTTCTCTCTCTCTCTCTCTCTCTCTCTCTCTCTCTCTCTCTCGCACATCTCCTTCTTGCTTTCTCGCTCGGCCGCGATGTCTCCCGGGTTCTCACGGGGTTATACACATAGACACACACGCATACACACGTAACTACACACGAGAAAGCGATCCCTCCAGTGGCGCGGCGGCAGCGGCGGCGTCTCTGTTTCACCGACAGCGAGATCGCGCTCTTCTATATAAGTATATATATATATAGGAGGAGTCTATATTTTTTTCACCGCTTCCACCTCAGCGTCTATTTCGCTTTCCTTTTTTATACAGGTATACATCCATACTTATCTACCTACGTACATACACTCGCACGACTTTTTACCGCTCGCTTTCTCCCCCCCGGAGCTCGCGCTGGCGCGCGCGCCCATCGCTTATCGTCCGGAGCCACTTCTTCGTTTTTGCGTTGTTGTTGCTGTTGTCCTCGCGCCCTTTTCGGGCCCCGGGGGCGCGGTAACAGGTCGATCCGAACCTTGGGAAAGCGCCTCAAGATCGAAGTACAGGGCGAGGCGTGTACTTCGCGTACGGCGCGTGGTAGCGATCGTTAATTTTAGATGTGACGAGGGATTCATTCTCAAAATGATAACGACTGTGTCACTGTCCGATGTAGAAGTATTTTTCCGGGGTGTAATTGCCGGTGTAATTGCTGAAATTTAGATAATCTATTTGAATGGCTTGTACACGCCTATATAGATTAAAAACTCGAAATGCAAATCGAGCATACTTGTCAAATTTATTGACAATCTTGGAAATATTAATTTATTGTTTTTTAATTATCTTAGATGACACAAGAGTATTCGAATACTCGGAAAATTCCAAACGATCAATGTCTTTGCTCGGCTGGAATTGTTTTCGACTATGTCGATCGCGAAAAACCAAAACTTATATATACAAAGCAATTCAAGATGTTTCGAAGCAAATAGTTTCCGAGATGTTGAGAATGAAAAAAAGACAATTTATTGGATAAATAGTTTCTGACATTGTCCATCGATTTACATATCAAACAAGATAATTCCTAATAATTCATTGCTGACTAAACAAATTACAATTCAAAAATGTTCATAAGTTTGTTTATATTATAGACATTTGATAAATGAATTCATTGTTAAATAATTATTTAAAAAAAAAAAAATTATTCTAATGCAGATGCGAAAAAAAATCTAATTTATACGTTATTTTAGCCAATGATTTCAGTACGAAATGTTCGTGTTATGGAAAATCGCTAATTTATCTTCATACAAGTCATAATTGTACTTAGCGCAATTTGTAATCTCTGCAGCGCGTAAAAATAAAAAAAATAACGTCACCTTGGGACATTTTCTCTTTTGCCTCGAATCGCGCGACCCGTTATATCCGGCATCGTAGTTCGGCTCACGGGACGGGATTTTTTTTCTCTCCATCGTTCCGATTCGATTCGAATCGTTATGAATATGCAGGTATACGTCGGAAAAAAATTTTCCAACGCGGCCGAAACTCGTGTTAAGCACGGGTCGGCCGTAGGAGAGTTCTCCTCCCCCCCCCTTCCACACTCCCAAAAGCTTCCTATACGACTCACTTCGTTAACGTGGCGGTCGGTCGTCCCGTTACGGATCCGACGTATGAAAATTATACGCGCACATGCATGTGCCGACGAAGCCGCTCGAGATTGGCGGGGCAATAGCGTATTTGGAATGGAAGGATTGGTTGAGACCATTAGACGGAATAATATTCGTATCGTTCTTGGCAAAAAAATAAGAGTTATACAACCTATAATAGTAAGAATCTCGATCTGGAATGCGAGGCAGATTTATACCCCGTCCGCCCGCCTCGCCAAAATTCAACACAATGCACACGGGTCAACGCGTCAACGCGAGTCCCGCCGCCGGCGCAAATGCCGTTCGTTTTGCTCGCCCTGGGAATAAGAGAGCCTTATACTATACTTTATAGATGGACATTCGCATACCCATCGCGATCACGATAGACCGTGAAATATCTTCCCTTCCTTCCCCCCCCCCCAGACAGCTCCGTCGACCACCCCGAGGTTCTCGTCGGTATTTCCTGATCGAGCTCGTCGAATCGCTTCGCGAAGTCTGCACTGGATGTATAATGTAGTCCGGGCGCCGGCGCAAGCACTACCGCGTCTATGCCTCGCGCCTGCCCACCCCCCCCTCCCACCCGCCCCATACTCCCGATCGACGAAGTCGAGCTGTTACTCGTGGCCGTCGCGCGATAAATTAATCGGGAGCGCGGACGAGGGATGGGTGGAGGATAAAATAGAGTCGCGCGGCGCGGGAAGGCGCTGGGTAGACGGTGACGCGCGCCCCGGGCTTCCTGGACGACCGCGCGGCTCGTCCGTTGCAAAACGCGTCCCTCTTGGCCCGTAAGCCCGCGCTGAGCTCCGACCTCGTTGCCCGCCACGCTCGTATCGGCTCTTGCTCTGTACGCGGGCAAGACGCCAGCCGCTCGGTGCGGCGAGCTCGGGGAGCGCCTCGCGTGAAAACTCGGCGGGAGGACGGTGAGCGCGGGCGCTTCGTTATCCCGCGGAAATCGCGGCGCTCGTATCGAGCGACCAGTCCTCTTGCCGGGGTGGGGGAGAGAGAGCCCGTTAAAACCTCTAATCTTTTCGTGGCGATTTGAGGCGCGGGCGTTCGGCCGGGGCGGCGAAAAGCAGCCGGCGAGGAGGGCGAGCGACGCTTCGTCTTGTTAAAGAGCGACGGGACTGGTTTTTTTGTTGCTGTTCTCGTTGTTGGTGTTGTTCTTTCTTTAAGGGCCCCGGTGTAAGACGACTCTCTGTACATATGAAGATAGAGGGGAGAGAGAGAGAGAGAGAGAGAGAGAGAGAGAGAGAGGAAGGTCGCGCGTGTAACCGGCGCTGGAACAGACGGAATTTTGATAAAAGAGAGATAATTGCGTCAGCGGGGCGGCGTGTGAAAATGTCGACGTTGAACGCGCGCTTCGGCGAGCGTATGCACGCGAACACACCCGCTATCTAACAGATATTTCGGAATCGACGATACACTTCTTGTTAACTTGTCTTTATATATATATATATATATATATATATATATATATATATATATATATACACACAAAGGCCGTACTTCTTCTCCGCTGAACGGGAAATGTAAAATTTCGAATTTGAATTTCCGCGCCGCGACGAATGCTGAAAAATTTATTCGAACGACGGGACGAGGCGCGCTGGAGCAGGGCTGAGGGGGGGGGGGTGGGCGGGAGGAGAGTCGAAACGAATCCCGGCCCCGAGTCGCGCGGGAGCTCCGGCAATTCCGATGCAAATCCAGCGGTATACTTAATTAATTTTATGCGCCTTTATACGCGTACGTTCGACTATGGGAATTCGAACTCGCGGACACGCATGGAAGGGGGCAATTTTCGAATTCACCTAACAGGCGCCGGGGGTGTATATACGGTACTCCGAAATTAAATCGTCGCAATGACTAGGTCGCGCGGAGGGAGAACGTCGTCTGCCTCCTCCGTGTTCTGTTGTGTGCGTCGACTCGGTGCTTCGAGTGTATCGAGGATTAAAAATAATTAAATTGAAGTAAATCGTATCGTACATGGTTTGTATAATTAAAATTTTAATATAGTCGAGGACGACTTTTGAAGGCAATGCTCGTAGAAAAAATAAACTGCAAGTTTTCGTTTCTTTCGACGGAGTCGTGAACAATGCGGAAATTCAGTGTTTCAAGATGTTAAAAGTTACAAATAATTACATTACATTATTTAACGGTAGTTATGTAGATGGAGCTATTTTATCTATACACAAAGAACATCTTAACACAGTTTTAAACATTTTTAACAGCAGCAGAGTAACGATAATTAAATATTCAAAATAATAACAATAATAAGAATTAACATTCAGCTACTACTCATTTAGCTTATAATATAGGCAAAAAAAATTAATATACGAATTATTCTCCTTATTAATAAAAAATGAGGACAATGAATGAAATAAGGGAAGAATTCTATCTAGAAATGGGAGGCAGCTGATGTTCGTAAAATTCATTTTAAGTCAGTCTACGCAGAGAACCAAATAATAATAATTCAATTGTTATAAAGGCACAATATTAGAAATGTTACGCATCCAATTAGCGAACAGAACGGTTAATAATCAGGATGATAAACACAGTATTTAACTACACGACATAAACGTGTAATACAGACACTCGTAATTTATATTCGGGGTTATTCGTTATTTCATTAATTTGTTGCTGACGCAATTTTATATTGCAATTTTTCAAAGGCTGCCTTACGTGTTTTTTTTCTATTTCAGCAAAGCCCGAAGACAGAAGTAAACCTTCCATTGAAACGTCGTGAAACACGAATTTGTATATAGTCTTTTTTTTTGCTACAAATCCTGCCCCTTTCATAAAATGGATCCCCGACTATTTTCTGTTTTTCTCTGTGTCAATATATATATATATATATATATATATATATATATATATATATATATATATATATATATATATATAGGTACAACGTACAACGCTTTGCCGATGAAGATAATAATTCCGATTCGATATACACAGTCAGCACGCACTTCCTCGATACCCCCCTCCACACACACACACACACACACACACATTTATAAACACATACAGAATATACTTCCAGAAAATAAAAATCTACCAGCGGCTGCGCCCGTGCTCCCCTCGACTTTCTCATCCAAAATCTTATTCACACACGACGAATGCTACCCAAAATTTCTTTTTTCCCCCGCTCTTCTATATACTTCCGATTTAAAAAAAAAAAATAAAAAAATAAAAAAAAAATCACACACTGATGATACAGTCTCTCCTCGCGAGCAAAGGGCGGAGGGGGGGGGGGAGAAAAAAATTGAGCCTGCCGAGAGGAAAAAAATGAGTCCTTCCGTTGGACTTCCATT
>JACCIC010000189.1:1070000-1077876 GCA_018907035.1 Sycobia sp. Sy_11
CCTGGCCACACGCCGATTTCCGTACTCGCGTTCGTAGCGCTACCGCGACGACAATCCGATGCTTTCCATCCTCGAATCAACGAAATCGATCGTGACGAATCGTACCGCTTACTTTTCTTATTTTTTTTTTTTTTTTTTTTTTTTTTTTACGATTACACGAGCACAGGCCCGCAGGTTAAAGATTCGACGCGGTAATTTCGATCTCGAGCCCAAGTTCAGAAGTCCGATGCGCAGCGAGAATTTTCTGCCTCCATAATACGCCTCCGCTTACGGTGAGCTTTATTTACCACCGTCCTCTCCCCCCTCCTCCCCCAACCCCTCCCTCGCCGTCCAATTGCCGCGAACGAGCGCTCGTTTGCCCACCTCCCCCTACCCCTCAGCCCTAAGCACAATTTATACACGGTCTACTTAAAACGTGCCATCCGCCTCGAATCGCTCCCGCTCGAGACCTCTTTCATACGCGTATATAACTACCGCCGTATTCGAGCGCGAGCAATCCCCCCCCCCCCATCCAAGCCGACCGTAGCAGCGATCGCGGCTTCTTCATTATTTATTCACGCCTCTCACTCTCTCTCTCTCTCTCTCTCTTCTCTCCGCGCTTCCCTTCCATAACCCCCCTCGCCGTCCGCGCATCCCGCGGCCAGGAAAGTCGGGCATTAAATGCCTTTTAGAATTTCATTTGCTCGGGCTACTTTAAACCGCCATAATCTCGCGCAGCGCTTGGCGATCCGTTAGAAGCCACTCCGCAAATGAGTCGATCAAGGAGAGGCCCCCCCCCGCCCCCACCTCTCCCGCTTCCCCACACCCCAACAGCCGGCGTGCATCTTTCACCTCGAGCCTCGCGGGAGATCGGAGCGCGCACTTAAAACTGCAAACCTCAGACCTCTTTATGTATGGTGTATATATATATATATATATATATATATATATATATATATATACATACACACACATACATAAATACATACATACCTGTAGAAATTTGCCTATCACAACCCATCAGTATTCACGATCGGCGGTGGTGGGGGGGAGGGCTTTTTAATGCGCACCTAACCCTCTTATGGTCTTCATTTCACACTTTGGCGCGAGCACGCGCGCGTTTTCCTGATTACGCTTTCGACGCATCTCCTCCGTATGCTCCAATGCACTCAAATCGAGCATATATATATATATATATATATATATATATATATATATATATAAGTGTGTGTGTGTGTATGTGTGTGTGTGCATGTATATATTCACGCGCATATCCCGCGCTTATAATGATGATGCCATCAGAAGTAAATGTATAAAAAAACGATCGACGTGCATAAGCCGTAGAAATGTGAACGAATATATATATATATATATATATATATATATATATATATATATATATGTAATACTGGAATGCGTTCGAGGCCCGATTTGGTATAAGCGATGAAAATACAGTGACGTGCAAAATAGATCATTTTGAGCTTCGATGTTATACAGGCTATTCATCGACTGTAAATGGTTTAACTGTTGTCCAATATATATATATATATATATATATATATATATATATATATATATATATATATATTGATGGGATTGCGATTTTGTTACTTTCGCATTTCAAACATTAGCAACAGGTAAACATTCATTCGTTATTCAAACATGCGTCAATCTCTACACGCGACTATGTTTCCATTATAATAAAACAACCGCCCGAAATTTTCCTTGCATATAATTTTTTGTTTTCAATTCTTGGATTATCAATTGCACTGATCTTTTATTATTATTATTATTATTATTATTATTAATTAATAATATTATTACGATATTATATTATTATATTTTATTATTATTATTGTATTATTATATTATAATAAATTATTATATTATTATTATTTGCACTGTTCATAATATTAGAACGTAAAACTACGACTATTACAGTATAATCCTAAGTCAATGAATAGTCTCGCTCATTCCGTAGAAGAAATTCTGTCACGAAAATGGTTTTATTAGTGTCTAGCGATCTTTGTCGAGGTCCGTAGCAGTCATGAAAATTTTATTACAATAATGAATTTTCAATGCAAAAAAAACTTAAATAGATAATATTTATCATTAATTCTAATGTATTTGTCTTAATTCGAGTGATTATTTATCAAGTGAACTTCTACGGGAGACTGTTTATATCGCGTCATCATTTTTAACAACTATATACGCCGATAGCCGACTAGCCTTCGAATTGCCGAAGAGAAAAATTTTCGCAATCGCTCAGTGATCATTTCTATAAATTTATGGAAGAAGAAGAGCTTTCATTTATACGTTCCCGCGGACGACAACCGACGATCCGACTATCTAACAATTACAGCGATCACGAGATATGTCTATAGTTTCGTTTGTTGCGCGCAATTTCAGGAGCCGATTGCCAGAAGGATTCTCTGTATTAATGGAGACGGTGACAAGTATTACAAATCCGTTAAAAGCACATTGTCTCTTACTTTGTGGGACGTGCTAATCCAGGCTTGTCGGTAATTTCCGATAGGTGCACTTCGCAGTCGCTCACAGATTTGAGGTCCTTATGCGATTGCAGCCATCGGATTGCGAGTATCGTTGCTAATAAGTTTTGTTTAGCGTATGCCACCTGCTTTGAATGTTTTATTTCAGTTCCGATAAGAGCAGCGACGCGTGGAATTGAATCGTCACCCCGCATACCAACTAAAAATATATACCGTTCAGTTTCAAATCTTTACTCTTCGACTAATCAAAAGGCCATTTTACCGTATGACTTGCTTTTACTTTAGTTCCTAAGCGATTTTCAAACGACATCTCCTATTGCCCCCAATGTACTGTGCACTGATAGACTCGGCCTTTATCAATCGAGAATGACCACGGGACCTCTATTTCGATTCAAAACCTATCGCACGCCACTTACCGATCACTTCGTTACCATGCTCGTGACTGATGCGCGCGACCCGACAGTATCGCGTCCAAGTAGGCGGTCGTTTACGTTTTTATCGTGCGCAATATTATGTGTATATACGTAGATTCCCCCACGAGCCGAGCTTATACACAGTACGCGTGGAGCCGCAGTGCGTATTCGATTACCTCGAGCAAATGGTACTGAGCCGCCGCTTTCCCAAGAAGCTCGGTCGCGATCTCTCGACTCCCGCGCACGAGGAGCGCGCGGGGCGCTGCTTTATTTTACGGGTTTTCGTGACATTGTCCCGAGGCAAGAGACAAACAAACAAAAAAAAAAGAAAAAAAGAAATGAGCGCCTCGCTATTGTCCTCATTCCCTCGTCGTTGGGAAGGGTATATAAGGGATTCGCGCTGCTACTTTATCCACCCTCGCCCCCCGCCACGCCGGCCGAGCGCATCCGCATTAATGCAGCGAGCGAGCGAACGAGCGAGCGAGCGGCCGAATGAAATCTCATAGTCCTGCGAATTCATTTGGCGTTAAGCAGCCGCAATAACTCGTCGATACGGGGATACTCGGAGCTCTGTGGGGATGGTGGCTTTCGATTCGATACTGTGGATTATGGGGACGCATAAATCGAGTCATTGTCTTGTTTAAGCCACGCATTAACCACGTGGCCGTATCTACAAGAAGCCGGCACATGAACGAATGGCGATTTTTTCGCGCCCCCCCCCCTCTTTCTCTCTCTCTCAACGTCTTGTTAGAAACGAGACGATTATGCGAGAAGAATATACCATACGCTTTGCACTGTCGAAAGAGCAGCTGGGAACAATGCTGGCGGGTTCAGTGTTTTTTAGAAGATCATAAGTCGCAACTTCCCTATACACATATATACATATATATATATAATATATATATAATATATATATATATATATATATGTATATATTATGGAGCTAGAATGATCTGCAAATCCAACCGCATCTAGGTTGATCGCCGCAGCTGGTTCGTCGCCGATATTTGAAAGGAGTTCGCACGTTCGCCCTCTAATCGTTCCCGTCAAATTTTTAAACAGCTAACTATACCGACTCTCGCTTGATGCATAATTCGAACGATTTATACGATTTTTCAGAACTGTTAATACAGAGCAAATTTTTTACAATTGCGATTCTGGAATGGAGCGTTCGAAGTGCAGCATTGGTAGAAGCCTCGTTTAGAGCTGCCAATGTTCTATATATATATATATATTCAAATTATTATACGTTTCATAAGGACAATTCTTACAAGTAAACGTCAATTAATGGACATTAGGTAACGAGTGTCCTTCAGCATATTTCCACCGAGCCCATCCTGAATGTCGAAAAAAAAAACAACCCCCACCGCTGCGCGCACCATCGTCTCGTACAGTCCTCATCACGTACTTTCATGAATCATCCAAAGAAAATAGCGACGTTCAGAGACCGCGAACGCCATAAAATAAATCACTCTCGCGCAAGCATCAAAAACTCCCCGAGCCAACGAGCAGGAAAAAAAAACCAAAAAAAACAAAAAAAACGGCCCCCAGCAATTCCGAGCTGTGCATCAATCGTTGCAGTAGCATTGCATAAGTATACGAGAGGACTCTCTCCGTTATTCGCTGGCTTCCTCCTAGGCCGCCTGCTTTCTACAGTTCGCTCGCGACGACTCGACGAATTAATTAATTATCACCGGAGCGTCGCCCCTGACGCGTCTGAATTTCATCCCTGACTTTCCCCCTCCGCCGAAGAACCTGCAGTGCGCATTCTCGCGATTCGGCCCTGCTCTGTAATATAACAAAACAAAACAAAAAAAAAAAAAAAAAGAAAAATCCCCGAAAGCTTTCCTGCGATAAAACTTATATGCACCCGAGCACGCGTCCATTACAAAACGCGCGCGCCAAGTTTAAAATACGAGAACCGAAAAGGTGTATTCAGTTTGTGCGCCACGTGTATTATGCGCGTGTGCGCGCGTAGCCGAGCGCTCGCGCGGCACAAGCATCGGCAGTCCCATATCCTCTTTCTCGTTCTCCGCGCGCGGGCGCATCGGTTATAAAAGGAGGGAGCGAATGAGAGAAAGAGCGCGAGACGGTCCGCTCGTGATAAAATCTAGCGCTACTTTATGAGCTGCGGGCGATTCTTTATGAGGCGCTGAGAGCTCGCCATTGCTTTTTTTTTTTTATCTCATTCTCCTTACCCGTTCCACCGGACTCGAAGCATCGCCCCTCCCCTCGCCACACTCTTTTTCTGCATTGCATCTCCCCCCACCTCTCTCCCTCACTCTCACTCTCTCTCTCTCTCTCTCTCTCTCTCTCTCTCTATATATATATATGATATATATAGATATATAATATATATATATATATATAATCACACCCGTTTGCATATTTCGAACTTTTTCTCGTGTCCAGGGCGCCCTTCCCTCTTTTTCGCGCCAACTGACAGCGCTTCTTTAGCACTCTCGGGCCCCGTTGTCCGTTCGTCCGTTGGTGCCCAGTCACTGCGAATTCTGGTTTGCGACCGGGCCCCCCGGGTAAAGGGGGAGGAGAGAGTGAGAAATCGATACGCGCGCCGGCGCGTTGCAAGCGATGAGAGATACGAATTTTGAGGTTATATCCCTCGCGTGTAACCGTCTTTCTCGAATGATCAGCATGTCGCTGGACGCGCTCCTCTGGTATCGCTGCGAGATTTGGGATTTACGCGAACGGTTTTGATGGGCTATTAAATGCCGAGAAATTGGTACATTTCCTTGACACTTACATCAATAAAGCAGCGTTTTGTTCAAATTAAATACAAGATTTAAATACAAGTAAAAGCGTAAAAAGTATACAAACTTTCACTTCGGAGTAACGTGCAGATAATGTCTTTCTCGGTTTTTTCCTACATAGTTTATTGAATGTTCGATAAGGATGCGAAACAAAGAGATTTGGCCCAGAGATCTCCGTATCTGGGCGGACGATTTGAAATCGCAAGAGATAATCGTAGCGCATAGGGCTTCAAACAACTAATTTATTTGAAACATATCGTATAGTTCATTTTTGTATTAACGTCAAGAAAATAATTCAGAGGTAATATACAGATACCAACATTCTACAATATATATAATAAATTCTTGTCTAGACAGTGGTCATATACAATTTCATACGAATAAGTACAAGAATTAAAAAAATTATCGTCTTTTAGGATCGTCTATACTTAGACCTGATAGAATTGTACACTTTTTCAGAAATTATTCTTTCAGTTTTCGTAAGTAATGGTAATCATTTGTTTCCGATCGAAGGCAGCCATTCATTCGATATGGAATTTCTGTTATCGGATGTTTATCCATCAGATTGGGTCTATTCCATAAATGTGACTGAATCCATGATTGCTTTTATTATCATTAACGTTGATCAAGATTAAAATATTTGAAACCCCGCATAAAGAATATACCACACGACTTATTGGATCACATATTTATACGTATAGTTGTAAATTTCGCAGTATGCCCTGCCGCGATAAAACCTCCGATAGACCCTATTCAAATTGACTGCTTCCCTGCAATAATGTATACATCTAACTTGACAACAAAATCATGGCATCGAATTATCCATTCCGAAATCGTAAAAAGTCCGTTAAATATTGCCTCGATAATATTAACATGGTTTTCGTCCCGTATTAAACATACCAAAAAAAAAAAAAAATTGCATAATAACCATCGAGCAAACGTTGTATATTGCCGGGTAATCGCGAGTAGCCAAGTCCCAAAGTCTAACTGGGAACCAGTTTAGACTGATTGTAATTAATTCATACGGGGCGTGTATGTAGCTCCTGGCAACCGTATCACCTGTTCCGGTGTGCGAGGCGAATAACTCGTCGGCCGGCAGACATTTTGAATGGATTAAAGAGTCGAGGTAAAAAAAAAAAAAAAAAAACAAACAACTGCACCGATGACTTTATCGTCAAGAAAACTGCGTTATTCTACTAAGGTGGCATTTCCATCAGAAGTAAATTAGGATGCGATTAGAGATCATTTGAAAGCAATGCTCAAGACTGCACTGTAAAGTATTGCGCATGTAAGGTATATTACAGGTAGAAGGATAATCGAAATAAATTGACTTGGCTAAAAAAGTACTCATCCAGAAAAGCCGCGCTGGTTTAAAAAATAGAACTGTGACGAAGCTCGGCTTCGTCATCCGTCCTATTCCAGAATTGCCCCGTGCCCGTAGCGCGGAGGTGCGCCAGTAGTGCACGTTCAGCCTCGCCATTGTTTACGGCCTGCGAAACGAGGCGGCCGCGCTGGAGACGACGACGACGACGATGACGACGCCGACGCCGGATAAACGAGGGGACCAGCGAGCCCCGCGCTAATGCCCGTGTCGCCCGTGCGAGCTTTGCAGATGGCGGTATCGCCTCTACCGCGCGCCCGCCCCGAGGCGGGACGGGCAGTTTGGTTCAATCAGGAGCAACCCAAATCTGGCACGGAGGAGGCGCGCGTCGCGCGGCCGTTGCCGGGAGACTGCGACGACTTTTATCCGGCCTCGAGCTCGCGGCCCCGGCTTTCGTCCGAGGTGCCGCTGCGCGAATCCAATCCAGCACGGGCAGTGCAATTTCGCGCAGCGCGGATGAATGAGAAATCAGATGGGCGTGGAATCATGCAAACAGCAATACGGTGCCGCGCGTATAAGAGCGGGGTAAGGTTTATTGCGGAGTTGAGAGATGCGGAATATAGCGCCTCTCGTAATATCCTGTTCCCAACCTATTTATACGGTGACAGGACAATCAAAGACGTTACCAATATCGTCATTCTTGATTCGGCTATTTTTAATGTCTATTTAACATTTTAACAGTTTCGTTAAATCTGGTTGTATAAGTATAATATCACGATTTTCAGCGCATGGCGACAGTCGGTGAAGGTATCATTCATTACGCAAAATTTTCGATTCATCCTTTGTACTTTGTGACCGGTTGCTCCGTTGATCACCGGTCGATCA